>ML297858.1:0-14495 GCA_005239495.1 Nicotiana undulata
AACTACATGAGCCAAAACTCGACGAGGCTCCGAAAGGTCCAATATCACAAGGCGATTGGCCAAATACTGAATGTCCAAGGCTAAAGGTCTCTCCTCAGATGCAATGTAGGCCAAGCTACCCATACTCGCTGCCCTCCTGCTCAAAGCATATGCTACTACATTCGCTTTGCCCGGGTGATACAGAATAGTTAGATCATAGTCTTTTAACAACTCAAGCCACCTCCGTTGCCTCAAATTAAGGTCCATATGTTTAAATAAATGCTACAAACTGCGATGGTTTGTATAAACCTCACAAGACACACCATACAAGTAGTGCCTCCAAATCTTCAAAGCATGAACAATCGCCGCCAACTCTAAGCCGTGCACAAGATAATTCGTTTCATGAACTTTCAGCTGGCGCAAAGCATAAGCAATAACCCTGCCATCTTGCATCAACACACATCCCAACCCGATGCATGAAGCATCGCAATACACAGTATACATCCCAGAACCGGAAGGCAACGTCAGAACTGGTGCTGAGGTCAAATCTTGAGCTTCTGAAATCTCGCCTCACACTCGTCGGACCACCAAAACGGGGCATTCTTCTGAGTCAGTCTGGTCAATGGAGCTGCAATAGAAGAGAACTCTTCCATGAATTGGCGATAATAGCCTGCTAGGCCCAAGAAACTCCTGATCTCTGTAGCTGAAGTAGGACGCGGCCAACTCTGAACCGCCTCAATCTTCTGAGGGTCAACCTTGATACCTTCTCCGGATACCACATGCCCAAAAAATGCCACGGAATCTAACCAGAACTCGCACTTGGAGAACGTAGCATACAAATTCTACTCCCGCAAGGTCTGGAGCACAACTCTCAAATGTTGCTCATGCTCACCCAGGCTCCGCGAATAAATCAAGATGTCATCAATGCAGACGATGACGGAGGAATCAATATACGGCATGAATACCCTATTCATCAAGTCCATGAATGTGGCTGGGGCATTAGTTAAACCAAAGGACATCACCAGGAACTCATAATGGCCATATCTGGTACGAAAGGCAGTCTTCGGAACATCTGAAGCCCGAATCTTCAACTGATGATAACCCGATCTCAAATAAACCGTGGAAAACACACGAGCACCCTGCAACTTGTCAAATAAATCATCGATGTGAGGCAGAGGATACTTATTATTAATAGTAACTTTATTCAGCTGGCGGTAATCAATACACATCCGCATAGACCCATCCTTCTTCTTCACAAATAGGATTGGAGCACCCCACGACGACACACTTAGCCTGACGAACCCCTTAGCCAACAACTCCTCAAGTTTCTCCTTTAACTCTTTCAACTCCTTAGGAGCCATACGATATGAGGGAATGGAAATAGGCTGAGTATCTGGAGCTAAATCAATATAGAAATCAATATCTCGATCTGGAGGCATGCCTGGTGATAAGTACATTTTATCTGATATTAACCACATAATTTTTCTCATAAAAATATATAAATTATCATGTTTCCTCCATATTTTATACTTTATTTTGCAGGAATAAATATAGAAGAATTGTCGTGTGCAACAAAAAAAAAAATCAAATATTCAAGTAAGATACAACAAAGAAGTGTAAAATCGAGCTATGATTCATTATTGCCGTGACAATGCACCAAGTTTAGATTTGACATCATGAAATCGACGAAATCTGAACCAAAACTTACGGATTCTCATATCTGCAAATATGAAATCTAGATTTGTCATGATGAAATCGACGAAATCTAAATTTAAAGTTATGAATTCTCTGCAAATGTGAAATCCAGATTTGCCATGATGAAATCTAGAACCAAATCGAAATGTCATCATGAAATTTTCTTATATAAGAAGACGTTGCTTATCAGAGAAAGGAGGAGAGAAAGCTTTGAGCGAGAAGTCTGAATCCAAATTTTTAAGCTTCTCAGTTTTATCTCCTTCACTAGTATCGAGTTATCTTTTCCTTTAAATCACAATAGTGGTTTAATTATTGTTTATAAATAAATTCCAGTGTAGGAAATTACTCTAGTTCCTGCTTTTAATTAAATAGGGGGGATTATTCTTCTCGAATATTCTTTCTATTTTCTTATTTAATGGACAAGAATATTTTCATTGTTAGTACTAATTCCAGTATGGAGTAACTTTTCTTGTGTTGGGAGAAAGATGGATCTTAATATTTCTATATAATAGTAGATATTATTCCTCACATTCACATGCTTGAGCTAAAATTTATTTAACTTTTATCTGCTTTTACAGTTAGACGTTGTTTAATTTATTAACATCTATCTATCTTGTACTACATATTAACTATTTATTAATTCTGTAATCGAGAGAGGCGGAAGAAATAATATAGTTAAGTGTAGTATTGATATATGTTAATATTTATTCAGTAACATCTATCTCTTTTATGTTATAACTAATTTTACATTTATTTGTAATCGAGAGAGGCGAATAGTGTAATAATCAGTTATAACAAGTAGGGTAACCGAAAGGGACTTACTAATAAGAGCATGTTTTAGTTCAATCATATATTTCTGGTTCTTTAGTATTACTATGTTGAAAATTAATTTGTATAACCGAGAGGAGTGCAATTAATTATTCAACTTGAGTAATAATATATATTTGTAATCGTGAGAGGCATTTATACATTTTTGAGAAATAGAAATTGAGGAATAATAATTCTACAATATAATAGAAATATTAAGTGAAGTCAAGATCCCAACACCTTTTTATTATATTTGTAAAAGATAAAATATTTTCTATTTGCTCTCTTCATGCATTTTTAGTTAGTTGATTTACAACCCAACTCTTTCTGGTTTTCTCAAATAGTAATTAAAACAAGAAACGTCTGTAGAATAGATAAACCAATCTCTGTGGGTTCGACATCTTTCTATACTATTATTTGACAGAGTACGAGTTAAAATTATATATACGCCATACGCTCGTCACCTGGAAGATCTAAAGGAAATACGTCTGAAAACTCTCATACCACCGGCACTGAATCAATGGTCGAAGACTCGGCGGTGGCGTCCCGCACATAAGCAAGGTAAGCCAAACAACTCTTCTCGACCATATGCCGAGCCTTCATGAAGGAAATGACTCGGCTGGATGCACTAACTGAAGAACCTCTCCACTCTAGCCTAGGCGACTTAGGCATGGCTGAGGTGACTGTCTTGGCATGGTAATCTAACACAGCATGATAAGGAGATAGCCAATCCATGCCTAGGATAACCTCAAAATCAATCATATCCAGCAATAAAAGATCTGCTCGGGTATCGAAACTATATAAAGTAATCACACAAGACCGATAGACCCGGTCTACCACCACAGAATTGCCCACAGGAGTGGACACATATATAGGAGAACCCAAGGACTCACGAGGAACATCCAGAAAATGAGAAAATAGTACTGAAACATATGAATACGTGGATCCTAGATCAAATAGTACCGAAGCCTCCCTACCACATACTGAGATAATACAAGTGATTACGGCGTCTGAGGCCACTACATCTGATCTAGCCGGAATGGCATAAAATCTGGCTGAGGCTCCTGAAGATTGAATTCCCCCATAGTGAACAGGAACTAACTGACCTCCCCTGATCGGCCTCCCCCTCTAGGACGACCCCTGCCTACCTGTCCTCCACCTCTAGGTGGCCGAACTGCTGGTGCTGGACCCATAGGCTGATAACCCTACTGCACTGCCTTGCCCCGAAGCTTGGGACACTGTCTATGCATATGACCTAGATCTCCACACTCAAAGTAACCTCTAGGTACCATAGCCTGCTTCCCCGAAGAGGAAGACCCCTGAATAGCCAAGAAGCGATGTGGACCCTCGGGCATAGCACTGAAATAAGAACTGGAGGATCTCCGGCGACTGTTGTGACCACTGGGTGAACCCTGAATGGCTGGAGGACGATAGGAACGCTCTGGCATGGCACTGATTTGAGGCCTCGCTGGACCACCTCGAGGAGGTAGTGGAGGTGCTGAATATGGAAGCCTGTTGGGCTGACCAACCCCGAACTGACCTCTGCTCCTAGCGGGAGCATCCCTGAAATCCCCTGAGAACCTAGCCATCTTGTCCCGCTGACCCTGTTCCCTGCTCCTCAACTGATACCCCTCAATCCGTCGAGCTATCTCAACTACAAGCTGGTAAGGAGTACCCATCTCCACCTCTCGGGCCATGGTGGCCCTAATATCTGAATGCAACCCGGCCACAAACCGCCGCACTCTCTCGGCATCGGTAGGCAATATCATAAGTGCATTGCGTGACAACTCTGAAAATCTAGCCTCATAATCTGTCACTGTCATCTGCCCCTGCTCTAGCTGCTCAAACTGACGCCGCAACTCTTCCCTCTCAGAGGGTGGAATATATATGTCTAGAAACATCTGAGAATATGACTCCAAATCTGCTGGTCTGCTGAGAATATGACTGCCACCACCTGCGAGCTCTGCCCTCCAACTGAAATATGGTGAAATCCACTCCATGGGACTCCAAAATCCTCATGTTGTGCATTCTGTCCCTGCACCTGTCGATGAAATCCTGAGAATCCTCACCCCGCTCACCCCCGAAGACTAGAGGGCGAAGTCGGGTCCATCTATCCAACATCTTCTGTTGGTCACCCTATGCAACTGGCCTGGGCTCCGGGCTGCTACTACGGGCTGAACCCCACCCACGGGCGGTGTGCCCGGGGTATGACGTGTTGTTGTTGCCTGACCTGTGGCCTGAGCGGTAGGGGTCTGGACTCCCCCTCCCGCCTGAGAAGTAGCAGGGTCGGTTGGAAATAAACCAGCCTGGGACATAGTGTCCATGAATCTCAGCATACGGCCCATGACCTCCTGGAAGCCTGGCCCCGTCATGAAATCCACTGGAGCAGGTGCTACTGGAGGCACATCCTGCTCCTCCATAATAGGGTCCTCTGGTGGTGCCACTGGTATAGCTCTGGGACGCCTTCGTCCCCTACCTCGAGTAGGTGCTCTACCCCTGCCTCTACCCCGACCTCGGGCGGCGGGGGCAATGGCATCTCCTAGACCAGAAACATCGGATGCACGCGTCCGCACCATCTGTGAGAGAATAAAAGAATAAGTTTGAGTACATCATAAATTGCACGACAGGATATGAATAAAGGGAAGTTTCCTAACACCCCATAGCCTCCTGAAGATAAGTACAGACGTCTCTGTACCGATTCGCAAGACTCTACTGGGCCTGCCCGTGACTCGTGAGACTTATGTGAACCTAGGGCTCTGATACCACGTTGTCACGACCCAGAATCCTAATCTAGGTCGTGATGGCACCCAACGACAAGGTTAGGCAAGCCAATATGAATTACACTAAGGTATGACCGTCTCCCTTTTGTTTACATTTTACACTGACCTATGTGCAGGTGTCCGATTAAAATAATCGAAGCACCTTCCAGCTCGAAGACCTTAGGTTTTAAAGCATGCGTTGCGCTCTTTTTCACTTAGATCAAATTTTATCCCAAATGGGTTTTACCGGCGAGGTTTTAACGAGGCAACATCCATATGCTACCTAAGGAAGACTCAACAAGTATTCAAGGATTCTCTTCGATCAACCTCGAATACTGGGGGGAATCCCCCTGGGAGATCATCTCCTCGGAGAAGTCGAAATGAGGCAAAGAGGGTCTCGATAGGAAAATGATGTATCGGTCCAAACGGTCAAACAAACTATGTCCGCATAAAATAATCAAACCCTTGACGACAAAAACAATGTATACTTGTACCAAGTAATCAGAGGAATATCTTTTATCCCCAAAAAGCTTTGCGTTTTCAAAAAGGTTTGCTATTTTCACAAGAGACGGCCCAAGGTCCAGGAATTTCCCGAACACTCGGGGACTCACATCAAAGACTCGAGTCCATAAGACCCCGAGCGGGCAACCTCGAGCCTAAAAGGCCCTCCATGAGGCAACATCAAAACTGTAAGACCTCAAGTAAGGCATGAATTATACTTGTACTAAGTAACCAAAGAACCTATAAGACCTCAAGTAAGGCATATTCCGATTTATAAAACCTTCCAAAAGGCATAATCCCGATCTTAAAGTCAAGGCTATATATTGGAATTTGTAAGACCCCTAAAAAGGCATACCCTCGATATAGACGCCGAGGCTACCTTACTCGGGGACCAAAAGGCTACGGCCAAACACAATGACTATTTAAAAGGCTACGGCCAAACACAATGACTACGGACAAAAGGCTACGACCAAACATAATGACTACAGTCATAAGGCTCCGTCCAAGCTAACGCGACTCGGGGATGCCCTACCATCTCCATACAATCACAAATACTTCGAAAAGAATCGGTTAATCAAGATACCCTCGGCACAAGCAAAAGACCTTCGATAATATCAGCTCTAACAATAAAAAGGCTTCGAAACTTCAGCCATCGAGCGACACCTCCCGATGTGCTCATTTATCGGCACAAATGGCTCGCAATTGAGGTTCTTATCGAACCATCGAAGAGTTGGACGAACACAAAAACTTCAAAAAAGTCTTTAACGAGGGAAACTATAGCCATACTAAAAGTCGTGTCGACCCAATGCGTAAGATCCTAAGCGCCAACGTAAAGAGCCTCAAGGCCAATTCAAAAGCCTAAGGGTCAATGAGCTCGAGTCGAAACCCGACTCGAGGACTGAGCCCTAAACGGTTAACTAAAAAGCGCCCAAGGGCCAATACGTAAGAGCCTACGGGCCATCCTAACAAGCCTCAGGGCCAATTTGTAAACCTAAGGGTTTTTTCTCGAATCCAATCGTTGACAAATGTCAAAATTCAAAAGACAAGAAAGACAAGCACAAGCAAAGGGAAATTCACGAAAGAAGAAAACCAAAAGGTTTCTTTTTATACGTATGTATTACAAATATACATTTACAATACTCCCTCAGGGAGTCTTATACAAATCAGAAAGGAAAAAGCCTAGTCTATTTTCCCCTCGGGGACTACAGCTCAGTCGGCCTCTTCCTCGTTGTCTTCGGAATCGGATATGAGGAACTTGGCGTCATATTCATCTGCATTGGCCTGCTCTATCTCTTCCGAGAGATTAAATCCCTAGCGTGGATCTCCTCGAGGGTTTCCCTCCGGGATCTGCACCGAGCATATTCACTGCTTCTGCTCTCCCAATCGACAGCCCCTCTCAACTCGGCTCGAGCATCAACAACATCTTTTAAATACACAGCCACTTTCTTGTCGGCCTTAGCTAGGATCTCTTCGGCTTCAGCCCGGGCATCCACGACCTCAACCTTCATCTTCAAAAGGTTAGACTCGAGCTTTGCAATCCTAATCGTCTAGATCGAGCCGTTTTCACGAGCATTCCGGAGTTGCACCTCGAGGGCAAAAACCTTGGCCATAGCATTCTTCTTAGCCACAACTTGGGCATTGATCTGAGCCCTTATCTCAGTTCACTCATACTCGTCCTGACCAACTCTGCCCCAAAGGCGTTACAGGTCCTATGTCTTTCTCTGCAACTGAAACATCAGAATATTAATCTTCGAGGATAGGAGAAGAAACACGCATGTCCTTAAAACTAAGGTTACCTTCCCCTCGAGGCGGCCGTCGTAGCTCTGGCTACGATCCATTTCACAACGGAGGCGTATCAACTCTTAGCTCTTTTATCACATAGGAGCTTGAGGGATTTCTCCCCGTCTAAGGCTTTTAGCAACCGAGACTCGCAGCGAAGCAACTCGGACTTGAGCTTGTCAAAAGCCTATGAAAAAGAAGCTTCAGTTAGAAAATGAGAATGGAGCTAATAAAACCACAAAGATCATCGAAGCTTACCGAAGAACATAACCGCTGAGCCTCTTCGAAGGACAAGCGAGCATCTCCTGGTATGGCCTCTTCGGGCCCAGTTGAAAAATCCCTAGATGGGACATAATCATTCGGGACTCCGTTCCCATCAAGCGGACCTTGGCCCCGGGCATCCCTCGAAGTACCTTCGATGGGAGAAGGAAATGACGGCAGAAGACCCTATTCCCTTGAAGTACCTTTGACCAGGGAAGAAGACGGTGGCAAAGGAGGAACCGCTCCACCGAGGCTAGAGACCCTAGGTTGGGCAGGCTCGACTTCATCTCCTTTATGTCTCTAGGCAGACCTTGCCTCACTATGAATTTCCTCTCCCACCGAGGACTCCTTCCGTTTATTATCATTCTTTGGCCCTTAAGCCGACGACCCCTCCTCCTCTCTAAGAGGACACGACCTCATCTCAGAGAATTATTCAATGCCTGCAATAAAGAAGTTAATAAAAGGGAAAGTTTTTCCTATAAGAGAGAACCCTATGGCACTCACCATGGTATTTGGCCTCCCATCTACCCTTCGACAGGTCTCGCCACTTATGCTCGTCGTAAGTCGAGCAGGCCGCCAGTTTCCGAGTCCAATTCGCCAGGTCGGGGACCTCGAATGGCAACCATGGAGTTACTGCAGAAAGGGAAAGAAGACATTATTACGGTGCCCGCCTCCACTATGAACAAAATGATAAAAACATAAGTGTACCACTTACGTGTGAAATTCCATTTCTCAAGAAATGGCAGGAACTCCGCCGGGATAATATCGGCAGTCCGCACTCGGACAAATCGACTCATCCACCCTCGGTCCCCATCTTCTTCGTCGCTGGCAACAAGGGGCTGGGCGGATCGACGTCGGAGAGTGATCAAGCCCCGATAGTGCAAGGGCCAGTACAATCTGATGAGATGACTAAGGGTGAAATCGAGCCCGACTTTCTCCGCGAAGAACCTTATCATCAGCACTATCCTCCAAAAATACGGGTGAACCTATGCCAGGGTAACCCGATATCTCCTACAAAAGTCGAGCACAACTTTGTCAAGAGGGCCCAACGTAAAGGGGTACATATATACGTTAAAAAAACCCTCTACATGGGCCATGATATCCTCTTCCCGTGAAGGTACCTGCAATACCACCTCTTCTCCCCATCCGCAGTCTCTCCTCACTACCTCGAGGTATTTTTCTCATATTGACGAGATGAACCTCGATGCATGCTCCCGATGGCCCCGAACATCGGGAGGTCGCTCTAACGTGAAGTCCCTCCTCGATACGAAGCATCCCGAGGTTTGTTCGCCTAACGCCGGCGATGTACCACCGAGCAGGCAAGAAGCGGAGGCAGAACTCTCCTCTTCTTGGTGAGCGGATTTTGGTATAGCAGCCATAACTACTTTGGCACAAGGAGAAGGAGATGAAAACTCAAGTGTAAATTTTAAACTAAAATGTTGGAAGAGTTGGTGAGGGAGAAAAAAGCTTTATGAAAATAATAACAGCTCAAAATGGCGAAGTCCTCAAATGTGAGGAAAGCCATATGCATATATAGAGCAAGCGGCGATTGTTCGCCTACTTTGAAGGCCAATTAATTCTGACCATGCCATTACAACTTTTGGGGAAGTGTACCGGTGGGACCACCTCGGTTACTTCACCATTATGTCATATGAATGACGTTGTCATGCAACGTTCGAGGGATGAAGGTCCCATATCAACCTATTCTCAAGATGGTGCCCAATCTTGAGGTCCCCTATCTCTACAAGAATAGGCTTTAAAAGAGCTATCAGTCCAGCCTCAAGATGGTGCCCGATCTCGAGGATCTCTACTACTATAATTACAAGCTCTAAGAAGATATCAACATCAATCTAGCCTCGAGATGGTGCCCGATCTCGAGGATCTCTATTACTATAATTATAGGCTCTAAGGAGACATCAATATCAATCCAACCTTGAGATGGAGCCTGATCTCGAGGATCTCTTTTATTATAATGGGCTCTGATGAGCCATCCATATCGACCTAGCCTCGAAATGGTGCTCGATCTTGAGGATCTCTATTACTGCAAATACGGGTCCTAAAAGAGCCACCAATTTAGCCCCGAGATGGTGCCTGTTCTCGAGGATCTCTGTTGCTACAAGTATAAGCTCTAAAAAGAGCTATCAAAATCCACATATCGATCTAGCCCCGAGATGGTGCCCAATCTCGAGGGCCTCTATTTTTCCAAGTATGGGCTCTAAAGAGTCGACATCAAAAGTCAAAATATTGTCTCTGCATCGAAAGCTAAAAGACTTAAGCAAAAAATCCTTTTGCATTCACAAAAAATATATTTACAGGATGTGTCTTTACAAAGCTCCCCCGGGGAGCCGATGAACAAAAAGAAAGAAAAGAATAAGAAAAAATAGTGGGAAGGTCTACTCCTCGCCCTCACTACTATCCGAGTCGCTGCCGGAGTCGCTACCATAGCCCTCATCCGAAGAAGTTGAAAGTGCATTCTTCTTCTAAGGCCCTAGATTTCTCGATCTCAGCAGAGAGATCAGCACCTTTGGCGTTTGCTTCTTAGAGGGCCTGCCTCCTAGCTTGTGAACGAGCATGGGAAATGGCTCGAGCCAGTTTGAGCCCGGCCTTCTCAGATATCTCCCTAGCCCGATCGTTGGCGGCATCACCATCTCTTTTATATGAGGCAACATGCTCATCGGCCTCAGACTTGGCCGCAGATAGTGAAGCGACCTCCTCATGGGAACTCCGAAGAAGGTCCTGGGTCGAGGTCAACTCCCCCCGCAAAAGGTCCCTCTCCGAGGCTACAATTTCGCTCTGCCTCTTCAGCTCGAGGATCTCTGCATCCTTGGCCGCAACCTCTTCCTGGAGTTGCCCCACCAGGGCATTCTTTTGCTCAATCTGCAAAGATGAATCAAGTTAGTGAACAACAACTTATGAGAATAAGAAATGAGCTCATAAGTGCCATATTACCTGCTCCCGAAGCTAGTTTGCTCTTGATGCACTCCCTCCAGACTGGTCCGAAGCTCATTCGACTCCTCTTCCTTTTGGGCAGAGGAGGCCTTCGATTCATTCAGCTCCGAGGTGAGCTTCTCGAGCTCTTCCTCATGACGAGTAAGCTCATAATTTAGCTTGGAGAAAGCTTGGCCATTCAATTTCTTGGCCTACAACGCGAGGGAAGAAAGTTAAATAAACAAGAATAAAAATCTGAAACACAGGCAGTACATCAAGAAGTTCACCTGCTTTTGAAGCCTCTCGGCCTCCTCGAGAGCAACGGAGGCATTGAGATTGGTCTCCTCCTCCTCAACACCTTCAAAATAATCTTTGAATATGTCATCCTCTCCCCGAGAGATATCCACATCAGCAGCGCCCCTGTTCTGCGCATCCCTTATTTCCCCTCGGGAAAATGAAGGGACCAAATTAAATCCTCCCCTGGCATCGATCTCTATCAGAGTTTCTGCTTGGCCCCAAAATATTTCGGATTCAGGCCCCCCGAACTTGCCAACTGAGGATTCGCCGGCACGGACTGTACCATGTCCAATTTGAGGCTCGGGGACTGCACCCGAACCTTCCTTGATGATCTCATCTGCCCGAGGTTGATCCACATCGGTCACTTCCGGTTCGGAGCCCCCTTGTCCAACAATTTTCGGAGCGTCAGCACTCCGTCTTACCCTTTGTACCAAAGGGCGATCATCCTCGTCATCATCTTCGTCTGCGGCACGAAGACTTGCAGCAGCCGGTGTCTACTTCTCCCTCTTCTTACCCTTGTCGGGTTTAGAAGTTTTCTCTTTACCGGGAGGGGGCGGTCTCCTCGAAAAGCCTTCCTTGAGTCCTGCACAGGCATAATATATCAAATTTACTTCTACAAAGAGTAATTATATGAAATCCGGAAACAACGGCAATGAGGGCTTACCATGGTTCTTGGCCTGCCACCGCGTCTTGGCGTAATCACGCCAAGATCGCTTGTTGTAAGGAAAGGTAGAATCTAATTGCTTAATCCACCCATGTAGGCAGAATCTAATAGCTATAAAATGTTTCTAAGAAAGGAGATGAAGCAGCAAGCACAGAGATAAGATGAATGCAGAAGACGATGAACTTAGCTTTAAAAACTTGAGGATGTTGTAAAAGTATGAATAGCAAACACCTGAGATATTTATAAAAGCCATTTGGGCAAGGTTTGAGAAGTTGGAAAGTCAAACCAAAACGGAGCGTGGGCTTCTCGATAATTGTGTTGACGGCGACCTCTACGCAGCCTTTGAGTCATGTCATTTAATGCTCTGACGGGGCTAACATCATGATGGAAGCATCAAAGAGGCAAGAGTTAAAGACCGTTTCTTATCATTTCACTCTAAGAAACGCGAGGACTATCTGTATATAGCTAAAATCGGGGAGACCGATTTTTTGATTATTATGGCTTTCCACTGGCCGCCTTCAGAAGGCTCGAGGCACAACTCGAGGTTCGACCCTAAGGGTTCCCTATGCTTTCCCTCGGGGCAATATAAATTAGTGGCTATCATGAACGGGCGGGAAACCCCCGAAAGGCACGTGGTTAGAGTTGACCAGGTCTGCAAGAATAGTACAAGTCTGTACCGTGGCATTAAATAGTTGTACTAGTTGCATATCTTTGTAATAAATGTTTATGTACTATGTTGGGATTCCCCCTTCCTATATAAAGGGGACCCTTATCATTTCTTGCACACATGATTTTGAATACAAAACAAGAACATTCTCTGCTCTCTAACTCAAACACACTCTATTGTCTCTTTGTTGATTTATTACTTACATTTATTGTGTTTCATTTATTGTTCTTCATTGATTACTCGTAATTGATCATAAATAGCCGCCTTCGAGGTCCTTAGCACTGTTAGACCTCCATCGATCATTCACTGCTAACACCGAGCCCCGACCTCGAGGTCCTACCTAGGCCATCTCGAGACCCTGATCCAGGGCAGTTTGGTTTGCATATTTCCATTATCTTTTACTCTTACCTTATTTCCCTAACTCACATTTAGCATCTATTGCCTAACAACTAGTATTAAAATAAATCACGCACTTTTAGAACCACAAATCAAATTTAATTGTAATTACCGTTTTCAAGGTAAATAGTTTGGCGCCCATCGTGGGGCTAAAAATAATATTGGTTGTTTTAGTGCTGGTTTGCTGCAAAATATAGGTTATTCTTCACACTTTTTCTTGTCCAAGAAATCTTTGATTTCAGTTCAAAATGTCTAACTCAGTGAATGCACATGAGAACAACGTCTCTGAGGATCATGGTGAAAATGGTGTAGCCGTTTCAGGCGCTGGTGTACCACTGCAAAACCCCGAGGACGCACCAGAGCCAATTCCCGTGGACGTAGGCTCGCGAAACGCCCAACACGTCGATATAAACTCCCATACCGACGGGGGTGCACGCCGAGAAAATGAATAGGAGGTTCAGAAAACTCCAGCTCGGGAGGAAATAAAGGTTATCCTTCACGTTATTTTTGAAATGTTGCAGGCTTAACAATTGGCAATTGCGCAGTTGCAAAGCCATCAAAAGACTCCAAGTACAACAACACCGGAAACGACTCCTCGAGTCGAACAAGCACAAGAGAGGTCGAGCGACAACGGGTCAGCAGCCGACCCCGCTATTATGAAGATGCTCGAGGACCTCACGAAAAAGGATAGAATCAGGAGAAAAGAAGATAGTCGCTAACGACAAAAAAGTGGAGACCTACAACTCAAGGGTCGACCAGATCCCAGGCGCACCCCCAATTCTGAAGGGTGTAGATTCAAAGAAATTCGTGCAAAGGCCATTCCCATCTAGCGCGGCTCCGAAGCCCATCCCGAAGAAATTAAGAATGCCCGAACTCCCGAAGTACAATGGGACCTCGGACCCCAACGAGCACATCACTACCTACACTTGTGTCGTAAAGGGAAATGACTCGAAGAAGGACGATATTGAGTTCGTCCTGTTGAAAAAGTTTGGAGAAACATTATCAAAGGGGGCCATGATGTGGTATCACAATCTAACCCCGAATTCGATAGATTCTTTTGCCATGCTGGCAGATTCTTTTATAAAGGCACATGCCCGTGCCATCAAGGTTGCTGCAAGGAAATCCGACATCTTTAAAATCAAACAGAGGGAAAACGAGATGCTACCAGAATTTGTGTCTCGCTTTCAAATGGAGCGAATGGAATTACCACCGGTCTCCGATGACTGGGCAATGCAGGCTTTCACCCAAGGCTTGAATGAGCGAAGTTCAATAGCTTCGAAGCAACTGAAGCAGAACTTGGTAGAATATCCTGTCGTCACTTGGGCGGATGTCCATAACCGATACCAGTCAAATATTAGGGTCGAAGACGACCAACTAGGATCCCCCTCGGGCTCGGTATATCCTAGCAAGCTCCTGGCAAAGGAACCAAGGCCAAACAAGCAAAGGTACCAACCATACACTGAAGATCGAAGGAACGCCCCAAGGCGCAACATACCCCGAAATGACTGTAGGGCTGATCGAGAGCAGAATCCTCGGGGACTCGTAAGAAGAGCCGATTTCGACAGACACGCAGGACCGGTGGAGGCACCCCGGTTATCTGAGTACAACTTCAACATTGATGTTTCAGACATCGTATCAGCCATAGGTAAAATCAAAGACACAAGGTGTAATTACCATTTTCAAGGTAAACAATCCCCCTAAACTTAACACGAATTATTAGTTACAGCCTTAAACTATACGTGATCTCAATTACCCCCCCCCC
>ML297858.1:14585-39275 GCA_005239495.1 Nicotiana undulata
CCCTCAACTTGGCCTTTTGAGAGCCATTACCCCCCCTCCGAACGCTGATGTGGCAAAGAGTGTGGGTGCACTCGCTTGCCACGTGGATTTTTTTGTGTATGTGGCATTTTAAAAAAAAATTTACCTTTTTAAGTATGTTACTATTTTGGATAAAAAATTTCAAATACAATTTATAATAAAACTTGGATAGAATTACATTATTTATGCTAAATATTTTTATTTGGCTAAAAATAATAACGTTTTAGTTAACTTTTTTTTTAATTTGACCTGAAAGTAAAGATTTATACAATTGAAATAAATAGTCATGCATATGTTTTTATAACTTTTTATATGCGTTGACTATTTAGAACATATACAAAAAATTCACGTGGCAGGTGAGTGCACCCACACTCTTTGCCACATCAGCATCCAAGGGATAATGACTCTCAAAAGGCTGAATTGAGAGGATTATTAATATCACGAATAATTTAAGACTATAATTAATAATCCTTGTCAAATTTAGGGGTGTTAAGGTATTTTGCCAAGTTAATTTGATATGTATGCAAAGAGGAGTGGATCAAAAATAGCCACAACAAAAAATGTACTCCCAAGATTCTATTCCTCCATGTGACTCACCGATCAATGGCTTTTCGGTAAAAGCGATAGCCCAAAGCTTTCGTCGTGATACCCGAAATTACCCTTAACGTCACACCTTATTTTCATCTATTCCCACTTTTAAATCATATTTAGTTTAATTAAACATAGAGGGGTATTAAAGAGATTGTAGCTTCTCCGCACGGATAACCTCTCAAATCGCAGCGGATGAAATGACACGTGTCATATTCTTAGCCCTCTGTTGCTTTGGGTTATATCGACGCCCACTGAGATTTTTATTTTTCCCGCTTTTCAGAAAAAACAGAAAATATAAATGCCAATTTTCCACTGAAATTCGGATGAGGAACATCACTCCTACTGTTATCTCCTTTCTCTGCGCAGATTTTAGAGAGAGAAATTCAGTTTTTTTCCTTAAAACGGAGAGCTAGTTTGTGTGAACGCAGAGAGTGTTAGCTGCCGGAAAACTTAGTCGCCGGTGACAATGGCAATCGGCGCCGTTGTTTCTAACCGGAATTTCGGTTGTTTCGTCGGTTCAGGTAAACAATTCACCATTGTTAACTTGTGCTTTGAACTTTCGCTCCACAAGTGTTTCTGCTTAGCTGTTTTGCTGCTTAATTTCAGTATACGGGAAGTTGCGGATTTCGAGAAATAGTGAAGAAGTATTGGATGCATGTAGCGAATTTGATTGCATGTCTATTGAATTTGTGAATGTAGTTTTTTTTTATGATTAGAAATATTTAATTTTTTTCTATTTTTTTGTGTGCGGAAAGTACCTTTTTTTTGTGTGTGTGCGCGCGCGGTCGCTGAAAGTACTGTTTTGCCTCAATGCTTGAGTTAACATCTAGATGTTATACTGGTATCTAAAGGAATCGTTTGCATGCAAATGGATACTCATAGATTTTGTGTGACAAATATTTTAATTCTGGTCATTTGAGCGACTATATCTATGTCGATTTCTAAAAACTGATTTAACTAAGACAAAGCTTAAATTAGTTGCGGTTAGAAGATGTGTAATAGTGATTGTTTGTTTCTTTATCTCATTAAAAGTTATTAGAGAATCATTTTGGTATTTCGTGCCTAGACTATAAACATAAAAGAAGAACTATTTTATCAAGATAACATTCGCAGTATAAACTCTCCGATCTCTTTGATGTTAAAATCTCTTGCACAATTCTTAAAGGAATATATTTTACCACAAGCTATGGTGAAGTGATGGAAATTTTTGATAAATAGTTGTTTCCACAGAAAGGGAGACTTGGCCATATGACCAGTAGGAGGTCACGGGTTCGAGCCGTGGGAACATGCTCTTGCAAAAACGCAGGGTTAGACTGCGTACAGAAGACCCTTGTGGTCCGGCCCTTCCCCGGAACCCCGCATAGGAGGAGCTTAGTGCACAGGCTGCCCTTTTTGTTGTTAACCCGACAAAACTAAGAGAATCTTGACTTCAAAATTGGGTACATATGCAAATTAACTCATGATTTGACTCAATTAATTGGAGAGATACATGTGAATATTACAAATACAGGGAATCTTGTGATTCCTGTTGGTCACCGAAATGCTGTAAGAAACTAAGTTGGTCTCCGGGTAAAGCGAGTAGTTCTTGAAAAGTAAAGAGCAGCAGCGAATCTTCTTTCTTTTTCTCTTTCGCTTCACTTGTTTTTGGGGAACACTCTGAGTGATGAAGTGCTGTAAATATCAGAATGTTAGTCAGCACTTGTAGCTGCCAAGACTAAATTTTACCCTTCATTGAAGCCTTTTCCTGATTTTCTTCATCTACTTGATCTACTCAGTTCTTAGTATCTTGCACCATCGTGGTGCCTTGGATAATAAATCAATGAACTGACTATGTCAACAGGCAGAGAGCAGCATATTAGCCGTGGAGATCGAATGGGTTGTGCTGCTTTACAGTATGCTCAGAGGAATATGTTATACAATGAGCGGTGTCTCTCAAGAAGTGGCTTGTCGCACTCCGGTTGCATTTATAGGTCATATTCCCAATCTACTGGACCTTTGGATGGTAAATCTTTTGGATCAAAATCACCATTTTATGTTGAAGTCATTCAACCTAACCGGTTTAGTGAAAGTTCTCATGTCATCAATCCTAGGCGAAGAACCAGAAGATGGGAATGTTATCTTTCCTCTGCTGACTCAGGTAACAGTTGGGTTCAACCAAGGAAGCTGGATAAGCTTGGTTTCATTGATGGACAAAAGCAGCAGAAAAAACATGGTGCGGTAAATAGAACCCAAGCTGACTATAAATCTGATGAGTATGACATAACTGGAGCTTTGGAGTCTCTTGTGTCATCGGAAGGGGCAAGTGAAGCCATTTTGGTGGAAGAAGTTGAGCAATCAAAACCCTGGTGGGAGCAATTTCCAAGACGTTGGATTGTTGTACTGCTGTGTTTTGCTGCATTTTTGTTATGCAACATGGATCGTGTGAGCAACTCATCCAGCTTTTATCTTTCTACTTAGCTTTCCATTCTTGATCTTATGACCCCTCCTAAGATGGACATTATCATGCCTTTATGGGATGTTTGAATGTAGTGTTCATTGCTTAACTTTTTTTTAAAAAAAACACCTAAGCATAGGTGTATTCAACACATGCCAAACTTTATGGCTACCACATTAACTATTTTATATCCTATTCTTTGAATAATCACCATCAAAATTTGTTTACAAACATGGTTGTAAGAATAGCTACCTTGCCTTCAAGCTTTTAATTGCAGATTAAATCACAAAAGTTGCTTAAGTTTTTTTTAAAAGAGAAATTATGTTTAAATTCTTGAGATCTTAAGCTGAACGAAAACGAGTTTCTTCCTTCCATTCTTTTTCTATTCATCTCTTTGATATTATTGGATAAGAGACCATATGTGATCATTTATCACCGGCCCAACTCAGCTTCCACTTTGGTTTTAGGTGAACATGAGCATTGCAATTCTTCCGATGTCAAAGGAATTTAACTGGAACAGCGCTACGGTTGGTCTCATCCAGTCTTCCTTCTTCTGGGGCTATCTTCTCACTCAGGTTTTCTTCGTTAACACTATCTTGGTCTCTTCTAGTGCATGAACTCTTTCCTTTTCCAGTATTAGTATTTGATCAATCTGTTGTGTTACGGATGTGGTTTTCATGTACTCTGACCAAGTCTGAACATAAGGTTTTATCTATTATTAATTTCTAAGCTAGTCTTAGAACTCTATTCTAGGTAGCCAGTGAAGAGGCACGAACACATAGGAGAATCAATTCAATTTCTGATATGCTATTCTCATGTGCTAGATAAACCAATATCTTACTTTTGTTTACGTGTTCTATATGCAGATTGTTGGAGGGATATGGGCGGATAAACTTGGTGGGAAGGTAGTGCTTGGCTTCGGAGTTGTCTGGTGGTCGATTGCAACTGTTTTAACTCCTATTGCCGCCAGAATGGGACTTCCTTTCTTACTTGTCGTGCGTGCCTTGATGGGTATTGGGGAGGTTAGTCTCTATATGCGTATTCCCAGTTTCTTCCAAAATCTTGTACGCAGCTGATTTCCAAGTGTTTTAAGTTGTCGTTAGACCAGTAAGTAGCCTGAAATTGTTCTGGTTACAGACACTGTAAGACAAACCAATTGTTTCATGCTTAGCTATAGTAAACATAGTGGATTTAAAAAGACACATCTCATAAACTTATGGATCAATTTTGGGGTCTCACCGTACACTTTGATTCTTTTGTACTACAACTGTAGTTGGTAAGGAGTTAATTCAAGTGCGCATAGTCCCTTGTTCTGACTATGCAAGTTCTCGTCAGGGTGTCGCGATGCCTGCCATGAATAATATGCTCTCAAAGTGGATTCCTGTCTCAGAAAGAAGCAGATCTCTTGCCCTAGTGTATAGTGGAATGTATCTTGGTTCTGTTACAGGATTAGGTTTGTCTCCTATTCTGATCCAGAAGTTCGGATGGCCATCAGTCTTCTATTCCTTTGGTTCTCTTGGAAGCATCTGGTTTGCACTGTGGTTGACCAAGGTGAGTTTGTCTGCTTTTTCTGTATCTTTGACTTCTTTTATTTTTATAGTCTTCCAAAATTTTCACGACTTGTTGTCATTATTTCTCCCTTTTCACAGTTTTGCTTAAGATAAGATAACCTTTGTGCTTCTAGTTGTGAAGTTCTAATAAAGCAACAGAGTTATTAGTTTTCAGCTTCTGCGATCATCGTTTAGACCTAAAACTTTGGTGCATCAGTTTCTTGTCATTGGATCAAAGATGTCTGGTTTGTTATTTCCTTTCCATGATTTTTCATGGTTGAAACATTATGAAAAACTCCATGGTATAGTTTTAGCTACACTAATTTGTGGGTTCTGGTGAAAAGGGTGAGCTCTTGGAGTCCAGTTCTGTATGGTTTATTTTTTCTGTGCTATGATATCTGAGTCCTACATGACTAGTACTCATTTGTTATACATTGTCTATTTTATTTTCCAGGCATATAGCTCTCCAAAAGATGATCCAGGGCTTAGTGCGCAGGAAAAGAGGCTGATCACGGGTGGCAGCATCTCTAAGGAACCTGTCTCTAACATCCCATGGAAACTAATTTTATCAAAGGCACCTGTCTGGGCCCTCATTATCTCCCATTTCTGTCATAACTGGGGAACATTTATTCTACTGACATGGATGCCTACATACTATAGTCAGGTATGTTTGATACTGCTGTCTGGAGCCATCCTTCTTGGAGTTGATTCTTCCTTTGCATTTCGTCATCCTGGAAAATGGAGAACAAAAGAATAAATAAAACTTTATTTTTTGTCTTTGTCCAAGTGGGATATTATTTGATTCATGCACCGTTTCCTGGAGACTAGCTGAACCGTAGAGCTCAGGGATTCTATTAGCGATACAGGATGCCGTATGGTTTTACGCCTCTGATTTCAGTCCTAGCAGGACAGGAAAACTGCACCCGATTACCTCATCCATTATGCAGTCTGTTTTTATATTTTAAATTAATTTCGCCTAACTGCCCAATTCTCTGAAAACTCTACTCAAGTTTGTGTAATCATTAGAAGAGAAAGAAGACACTTTTAATCAAACTCCAAATGGTTCTCGAATATAAACATTAACATATCCAAGAAGTAACTCTTGAGATTATGCATGTACAGCTTTATTAATTATGCTGTCTCGGACTTCTTGAAGTAATTACAAATCCCAGGTACACTTGATACTTCAATTTATTTCACCTTCTCCTCTCTTCTGTTTCCTCTGATTTCCTTGGCAACTTACAATTAATAAAAATAATGAAATTTCACCAGGAATAACAGTACAGATTGGTAAAGATAAACTCTATCTTAACATGCATTGTTCTGGGAGTTAATCTAAACATCTGAGCCTGGCAGCCGAGGATCTGGAATGGTTGCTTGACATAATAATTTTCGTCCATTTCAGATTGGTCTCGGCTAATCTTCTGACATTCCTTTTGTTTTGTGCATCTGTTTCTTTTCTTTTTTCCATTCTTCTCTATTCTTCTCTGGAGTGTGATGTGACTGCCTTTGAGATTCCTTGTCAAGATAATATAAATCTCAAGATAACTTTAAGCACTTTGTGAGCAATCTTATCAGTCAATTAATCCGCTATGCCTCAATCTCAAATTAGCTGGGCTGGCTAATCCATTCCGCTCGGTTAGTTATGCAAGTCCATTTTCTTGCCTTCTAATATCAATATTTCTCGTGGCATCAGGAAATATTTGTCTTGCTAACATTAATGACTCTCTTAGATGTTCAGAATCTTCAACGCTCTAGAATTTGTAACCATAGTGCTGAATCTGAAGTAATGATCTTGTGAAAATTTCAGTTACTCATATTCCAACTTGAATTTGGATATTGGTTCGTTTTGTCATACCTTTAGTGCTTGCCTTGCTAGCTTTAGTGGATCTTGACATTTCTCTGTTTTCTGTGGGTTGAATTTAGGAGGGGAGCCTTGGAGTAACGGGTAAAGTTGTAAAGTTGTTGCCATGTGACCACGAGGTCACGGGTTCAAGCCGTGGAAACAACCTCTTGCAGAAATGCAGTCTAAGGCTGCGTACAATAGACCCTTGTGGTCCGGCCCTTCCCCGGACCCCGCGCATAGCGGGAGCTTAGTGCACCGGGCTGCCCATATGTGGGTTGAATTTATGAGGTTTCGGGGTAAACTATATGAAGTGACTCAATGCTCGTGGATTTTTTGAAGATGGTTCTGTATTTAGAAGAAACTTTACTGTGCAAGCTAATTAAGGTCTTTCTCTCCAATCTTTTTATCTCTTCAGGTTTTAAAGTTCAACCTCACCGAATCAGGACTACTCTGTGTATTGCCATGGCTGACCATGGCCGTATTTGCAAATGTAGGTGGTTGGATTGCCGATACACTTGTGAGCAAAGGATTCTCCATAACATCAGTTCGTAAGGCAGGGCTTCATAGAACTCTTGTATAAAGTTTTATACTGTGTATAGCGTTATAGTTTAATCATCTAATGATGAGCATTACTTGAATTTATTTCGTTTCTAATATATAACTACCTAAGTAAATTTGCAGATTATGCAATCTATTGGTTTTCTGGGCCCTGCTTTTTTTCTTTCACAATTAAGCCATGTGAGGACTCCTGCATTAGCAGTGCTATGCATGGCATGCAGTCAGGTTGGTGCCGTAGGATAATGGAATGACATACTTTTGGGAGAGTTTTGAAGTCTGTTGATTAAATATTTTGATATTTTGGAAGGGATCGGATGCATTCTCTCAGTCTGGCCTCTACTCTAATCACCAAGACATTGGACCACGTTATGCTGTAAGTACCTCTACTGCATATAAAAGCTTTATATATTAATTGACATGTCTAGAATTGTTTGTCCTAATTTTTTCCTGGTTAGCACGTAAGTGCGGTCCCAGGATGCAACTCATGGACTTTATCTTGTCACTGTTAGTGGAAGTTCTTGTCTGGACACTGTTAACTATATTATATGAATTAGTAATCATGAAAGAAATTTTAAATCATGTTAGCTTGTTGGTTGATGGCTGTAAACCTCTGCTAACGCTTGTCTCGACCAATTATTTATTGCACGAACAGTTGGACATTTCATAGCTTGTTTTTGAAATTTAGAATGTTTGAAAAATTTGTATACATCTCCTCCCGCAGGGAGTGTTGTTGGGATTATCTAATACTGCTGGAGTGCTAGCTGGTGTCTTCGGTACAGCTGCAACTGGATACATACTACAAAAAGGTATTTGTGTTGTATATTTTCTTATCAGCTTGGTGGTTCTGAATGAGAATGTCGGTTTTGAGTTTATTCATGACATTCTGTATTTTCCTTCTGCAGGATCTTGGGATGATGTATTTAAGGTGGCTGTTATATTATACATCATAGGCACATTAGTCTGGAATTTTTTCTCAACTGGAGAGAGAATCCTCGAGTAGATATTAAAGGTTGCACGAAGGAAGCCTAGTGTAACTTAAGAAATCAGAAAAAGTGCAAATCCATCGGATACCTGGAAACGAGTTTTACTACAAGCATAAATTCCAGTTATGAGAACAAGGTGCTAATGTCCCCAGGTTTATACCTAGAAAGTCCCCTGCTATGAGGTCCAAAAACAATTTTCAGAGTTGTTTTGGGAAAGTTTCTCCTTAAAGGTGCTCTGTACTTGCATAAAACTTTGAACCATGCTTAGCAAAAAGCTATCTGGGTAATTTGACCTGTAAATGTTGGTACATTTACTGGCATGGATTTTCCATAGAACACCTGATATGAAGTCTGGACATTTTGTTAGCTTAGTATTTTCCATCAACCTTGATACCGTTTGCTAGTCTTGTTGTATGGGCGCGTTATATGGTTCCATTATACATGTTTAATACTTCTCAGGATGCTGATCTGACACTTAGCGGTGGACTCAAAATTTTTTACGGAACTTATTATAGTACCAAATGTAATACTACGTAGATTTGGTTTTGGTCTGACCAAATTCTATACACTCAGCTTACATTTCTCAGTGATAAGAGAACTGAGCTGGCTTAAAAAACGCCTTTCAGTGCTACGTGTGATGTGGATTCTTTCATATGAATTTAAGTTCCCCTTACCTCATCAATCAAATACTCCAATAGAGATATTTAAAGAGAGATGTTTAGTTTCTGGTCTGAACACCAGGATATGCATCAGCAGACAGGATTTTGCATTTTTGCTAAAGTCCTGGAAAAGCAATAGAGTTGAATTTACTAAGAGCAATAGAAAAAGATATTATAGAACCATGAGATTGGGATATAATTAAGCTAAGGGCCCGTTCCGTAATAGACATAAGCTACAATATCCTTCTTCATTCTACGCCACCAAGAATGCTGCCGCAAGTCTTGGTACATCTTTGCGGCGCCCGGATGAATGGAATACCAGGAATTATGGGCCTCCTGAAGTATCAACTCACGAATGCCATCATTATCGGGCACACAAATACGACCCTGCATCCTCAGAACTCCCTCATCATCCACTGTGACCTGCTTGGTACCTCCGTGCCGAACCGTATCCCTAAGGGTACATAGATAACGATCATCATACTGACTGGCCCGAATACGATCATACAATGAAGAACGGGCCACGGTATGGGCCAACACACTGTCAGTCTCAGAAACCTCCAATCTCACAAATCGGTTGGCTAAAGCCTGAACATCGAACGCAAGAGGTCGCTCCCCGACTGATAAATAAGCTAGACTGCCCATACTGACTGACTTCTGGCTCAAAGCATCGGCCACCACATTGGCCTTTCCCGGATGATAAAGAATGGTAATATCAACATCCTTCAGCAATTCTAACCATCTCCTCTGCCTCATGTTCAACTCCTTCTGTCTGAACAGATACTGCAAGCTCTTATGGTCCGTGAACACCTCACATGGCACTCCGTACAGATAGTGCCTCCAAATCTTCAAAGCGTGAACAATAGCTGCAAGCTCCAAATCATGAACTGGATAGTTCTTCTCATGAATCTTCAACTGACGAGAAGCATAGGCTATAACCTTGTCGTCCTGCATCAACACTGCACCAAGCCCAACCCGTGAAGCATCACAATACACGGTATACGGTCCTGAACCTGAGGGCAATACTAACACTGGTGCCGTGATCAAGGCTGTCTTGAGCTTCTGAAAGCTCGCCTCACACTCATCAGACCACTTGAACTGAGCACTCTTCTGGGTCAACCTGGTCATCGGGGCTGCTATAGATGAAAAGCCCTCCACAAATCGGCGATATAACCTGCTAAGACCAAAAAGCTTCGAATCACTGTAGCTGAAGTGGGCCTGGGCCAATCTCTGACTGCTGAAATCTTCTTGGGATCCACCTGAATACCCTCGGATGAAACCACATGGCCTAGAAATGCAACTGAACTCAACCAAAACTCACACTTGGAGAATTTGGCATACAGCTGACTGTCCCTCAGAGTCTGGAGGACGACTCTAAGGTGATGCTCATGCTCCTCTCGGCTGCGAGAGTATTCAATATATCATCAATGAAAACAATAACGAACGAGTCCAAATAAGGCCTGAACACTCGGTTCATCAACTCCATGAATGCAGCGGGGGCATTTGTCAACCCAAATGACATCACCAAGAACTCATAATGCCCATAACGAGTGCGAAAGTCCGTCTTAGGGACATCAGACGCCCTAATCCTCAGCTGATGGTAACTAGACCTCAAGTCTATCTTGGAGAACACTGTAGCACCCTGAAGCTAGTCGAATAGATCATCAATCCTCGGCAAAGGATACTTGTTCTTAATAGTAACCTTATTCAACTACCGGTAGTCAATACACATCCTCATCGAGCCATCTTTATTCTTGACAAACAACACTGGAGCACCCCAAGGAGAAACACTAGGCCTAATGAAGCCTTTATCCAACAAATCCTGCAACTGCTCCTTCAATTCCTTCAACTCTGGCGGGGCCATACGATACGGCGGAGTGGAAATAGGCTGAGTGCCCTCAGCTACCTCAATGCAAAAGTCAATATCCCTGTAGGGTGGCATACCCGGCAGGTCAGCAGGGAATACCTCTGGAAACTCACGAACTACGGGCACAGACTCCAGGGAAGGAACCTCGGCACTAGAATCACGAACATAGGCCAGATAGGCCAAACAACCCTTCTCGACCATGCGCCGAGCCTTATATAAGAAATAACTCTACCACAAGAATGACTAGGAGTCCCCCTCCACTCCAAACGAGGTACCCCTGGCAAGGCCAAGGTCACTGTCTTGGCATGACAGTCCAGAATAGCATGATAGGGAGATAGCCAGTCCATACCCAATATAACATCAAAGTCTACCATATCAAGGAGCAATAAATCTACTCGAGTCTCCAAACCACCAATAACAACTAAGCAAGAACGGTAGACTCGATCTACCACAATAGAGTCGCCTACCGGGGTAGACACATGCACATCAGTACTCAAGGAATCACGTGGCATGCTCAAATAAGGGGCATAATATGAAGACACATAGGAGAATGTAGAACCCGGATCAAATAACACCGAAGCCTCTCGGCTGCAAACTGAAACCGTACCTGTAATAACTGCGTTAGAAGCCTCAGCATCAGGACGGGCAGGAAAAGCATAGCACCGATGATGAGCCCCTCCAACCTGCACATCTCTGGGTTTACATGCTACGGGCTGAGCCCCTCCAACCTGCACATCTCTGGGTTTACCTGCTACGGGCTGACCTCTACCTCTCATGGCCTGCCCTCCACCTCTATGAGTCTGACCTCCCCCTCTAGCACCACGACCACCACCCCTAGCTGGCTGAAGGGGTGGGGGTGCACCTGCTGCTGGCACCATGGCGCGAGAACCCTGATATTGAGAACTACCAGAAGCCCTGGGGCAATACCTCGCAATGTGCCCATGAACACCACAAGAATAACAAGGTCTCTGCTGATGTGGCTGATGACTCTGGAACTGTCCTAGACGACCCTGATAACCACCCTGGTAGCTCTGAAGTGGATGTGCACTGATAGGTGCTGGTGGTGCACTAATAGGGGTTGGCGGTACACGGTGAGATACCTGAAGTGCTGACTGAAAAGGTCGGGGTGGATGGCCTCTACCGAAAGAATCCCTGCCTCCAGATGAGGCTCCACTGAATCTACCAAAGTGACGAGGCCTCTTGTCGGCCCCCTGACCACCTCCATGTGACAGAATCATCTCAATCCTCCTGGCCACATCGGTCGCATCTTGGAATGAAATATCAGTACCTGACTCCCTGGCCATATGGAGTCTGATGGGCTGAGCTAAACCCTCAATAAATCTCCGCACTCTCTCACGATCAGTGGGAAGTATCATAAGTGCATGCCTGGCTAGAGTGATGAACCTTGTCTCGTACTGAGTGACAAACATAGATCCCTGCTGGAGGCGCTCGAATTGCCTCCGAAGATCCTCCCTCTGAGTAACTGGAAGGAACTTCCCCAAGAATAACTCGGAGAACTGAGCCCAAGTCAAAGGTGCAGACTCAGCTAGCCTGGTCAAGCAATATTCTCTCCATCAAGTCTTGGTTGCGCCAGATAACCGAAAAGTAGCAGAGTCAACTCCATTGGACTCTACTATGCCCATGTTCCGAAGAACCTCATGACAACTGTCCAAGAAATCCTGGGGATCCTCTGATGGCGCACCAGTAAATGTAGTAGTGAATAACTTGGTGAACCTATCTAATCTCCATAGAGCATCTGTTGACATAGCTGCTCCCTCAACTGCTGGTGCCACAATGCCCGGCTGAGCTACTCCGGTTGTTTGAGGTGCCGGAGTCTGAAACTGAGTGGCAAACTGCTCGGGTGTGTGAGTAGCAGGAGTCTGGGTCCCTCCTCCAGCCTGAGAACCAGCTGGTGCAGTAGGAAGAAGACCTGTCTGAGCCACACTCTCCATAAGTCCCACCAAGCGGACTAGAGCATCCTGAAGCACTGGGGTGGCAATGAACCCCTACGGGACCTAAGCTGGTCCGACTGGGACTGTCTGAGTAGGAACCTCACCGGCAAAGTCTACTTGTGGGTCCTCTACTGAAGCTGCTGCTCTAGCTCTACCTCGGCCTCTAGCACGGCCTCGGCCTCGGCCCCTGCCCCTCGTAGGAGCTGCAATAGGAGGATCAGACTGTTGATCAGTCGATGAGGAAGCACACGTTCTCGCCATCTGCGAGAGGGTAGAATAGAGACTCAATTAGTATTCAGGAGACATCGCATAGACTTTAAAATCTTGCATGTTCTTGGATGATTAGTTCCAGGTAATATGAGACTTGCCATTTCAACGAATTTCACCTTCAAATGAGAGAAAGATTTGCGACAGCTAGAGTTCGACTCCTAGTTGCAAATGTCACTAATTTTGGAAAAAGGAAATTGATTTTAGCAATTCAGTTAGGTTAGTTATTACTTTGATTGTACCGATCTTCCAAGAATTAATCTCAACCTAGGAAAGGGCTTTACAGAAGTTTTAGGTTCCATTTATGCTTGATCAGTGGTCCAGCTTTCTACTTTCGCTATTGAGCATTAAGCATGTAAAATGTAGATTGTGGGACAAGATGCCAGAAACAAAGAAACAAAACAAACACCATTAGTTATTCAAAAATAATGACAAGATACAAAAGAATTAACATAACAAACAAAAGTGAGACTGTGAAAAACTAGAAGATACAAAAGAATTCTATGGAGAATAACCAAACAACGTAAAAGGAACAAATAAAGGGTCAGCTTTAAAATACTATAGAATAATTAAAAGTAGTGCAGCTAGATACTTGTACAACTTATTACTAGTAAATT
The DNA here is from genome assembly GCA_005239495.1 of Nicotiana undulata. NCBI lineage: Eukaryota > Viridiplantae > Streptophyta > Magnoliopsida > Solanales > Solanaceae > Nicotiana > Nicotiana undulata. The sequence continues at coordinate 27,928 of ML297858.1, forward strand.
ATTGAGTAATCTCCCTCCTCTTCAACCTCAAAACCATTCCAGTTGTGCCATCTACCTCCCAAAAAAAAGGTTTGTCCCACAATGAATGAGATGTGCCTTAAAATCATGATTACCACCATTTCTCCTTTATGACAAAAACTGCCATAATTGAGCATTCATGTGAGAATTAACCACCATAGCAAATCCAATTGAACTATAGCTTCCTTGCAATCAATATTTGCCGACACCATTCTTTAAACCACCTCAACCACCCTCCTACCCCTCTCCCCATTATGATCATTCATCTCTGTCCCCATGCAATTTTTGGACTAATTGGACCTCGCTTTCCTTCATTACATTAGCCACTAATGGTGTGAGGTCTCTTGGACGAAGATTCACTTTAAGGCCGTCTTTCATGAACAAAGTCAGTGACATTTTCTGCTCCACCTTATGGCCAGGAGCCACCATGAGCCGGTGTCGGAGCAACACTGCTGCCGCCACCGACTTCATTTGCAAGTATGCCAAGTCCTTCCCTAGACATATCCTTGGACCAGCATTAAAAGCTACAAACTTGTATTGTTCATGCATTACAAACTTTTTACCATCTGGGGTTAGCCACCTCTCTGGCTTGAACTCTAAGCAATCCTCGCCCCATGTAGTTTTCATTCTTCCAGCTGAATATATGGAATATGTTATTGATGAACCTGCCGGAACAAATGTTCCGTCCGGCAACACGTCGTCGACTACCACGTGCTTTGAGTCCTCCGGCACCGACGGATAAAGCCGGAGAGTTTCAGATAATGCAGCTTTCAAGTAGGTTAGTTGATCAACTTCCTCGAAAGCGAACGGCTCGTCGAGCCATGATGACGTATCACTGCCACGTGTCTCAATCAAGACCGTGCATATTTCGTGTAAGATCTTTTGTTCAACTACTGGATTTTGTATGACCAACCAGAAAAACCAACTCAATGCGACCGATGACGTGTCACGTCCAGCTAGGATGAAGTTGAGTGCTACGTGTTGCAAGAACTTGTCCGAGTAGGATTCCTTCTTCTTCATGAACCTTGATAACAAGTCATCATGTGGGTTTCCATCTTTTTGCTGACTCGTCAGCTCAAGCTTACGTGTATTGATGATGTCAGACATGTATTTGTCCAGCTGTACAAGGCTTCGGTTCAAGCTGACTTCCATTCCTAGCCCAAGCCATTTCTTCAGCTTCCATATAACTTCAGGTAATATGAACCGCTGCAGCGACGCCTCGGTGGCCCGGTCAAAAGCCGAAGCAAAGGTATTCTCCGGTAAGCCGGGTGCCAATGTTTGTGGGTCCTTGCCAAAAGCCAAGCCGCAAATGTTGTCGAAAGTGAGCCTAAGTAAAAGATCTTGCAAATCAACAGGCTTGTCTTCAAGCTGAGCCGTCTTAAGAATTGGACAGAACCTAAGCTGAATGGCTCGGTTGACCCATCGAGCCATGGCTTGGCGTAGGGTCCGAGTCGTGAACTCAAGCGCTGCTGTCTTCCTTTGAAACAGCCACGTGTCACCATCAGAGTTAAAAATTCCTTGGCCAAGCAGCTCGTGGAAAACGGCTTGCCAAGTCGGACCCTTCGGGTAGTTCTCGAATCGGGTCTTCAAAATATGCTCCAAGTTCTTCGGGTCGCACGTGACAGTCACGAGACCTTGCTTCCGGGCCAAGAATGGGATAGCACATATGCATGTCTGGTACGTGCCACCACACGCGCGGAGGTTGTCCACAATCCAGTCATGCATACGTTCGGAGTTCTCGATCAAGCCTGGTAAGCTGCCCAATAAGGGCCAGACACGTGGACCCTTGAGGGATCTTGAGATGAAGGTGAACCATAGAAGATAACAAGTTATGGCAGTGAACAAGAGCAAAGCTATGGCAATGTCCATGTTTTGAGAGAATGAAGCGTATAAATTAAGAAGAAAAAAGATAACCAGTGGAGTAGACAGTAGTATGAGATGTAACAAAAGAAAAGGAGAATAAAAGGGAATTTATAGGGGAGGAAAATAATAGTAGTTGAAGTAGAATTGAGGAGCAATAACTAAGAGCCAGACTGTATCTTGGATTTCACCATCTAATTTTTTTTTCTCTCTCTGGCAAACACAATAAATGCATATAAAAAAAAGAGCAATATTCAAGAATTGTAGCAAAAGGACATAAAGTAAAACCACTATAGCCAAAACTTAACAGTGGGCAATAAAAAGGAAAAATACAAATGAGGGATGGTGGGGGGTAGGGGGTTGGGATGAAAAGCTCCCCAACTAATTTCTGCAGAGAAAAGGAGCTGCTCTTTAAATTCAAGCATTGAATGAAGGAAGCTAAGAGGTGGTGAAATGAAGTAAATGAGATTAGTTGAGAAAGTAGTAATAGTAGTAGTAGTGCAGAAAGAGAAAAACAGATAAAAGGGGAAGTGAGAAAGGATTGGAAAGTTGTACTTATGGAGATGTATGTGTTTTTGTTTTCTGGTTGCAAAAATTTAGTTAAGAATTAGTATAACAACTCATAAATGGAACATGGGGTTGTGATCATGTAGATGGTTAAGGGTTCGGTGAACGACCTGCCACCAACAAATTTATGGCCAAGTACTTCACGTTACGTGACTCTATCAATCTTTTTTATGTTTATCGTTTTTACCAGTAGAAATAATATCTTGGTAATGAGCTAACCCCTATATATTTATCAGATTTTCTCAAAGATTGTAACTATTCATAAACAGTGGGATGAGTAACTTAAAAAATAAGAAAGTTTACTCGCAAACAAATTAAGTTGATATCAAAAATATAGTTAGTTTAACTTTTATTCATGACTACAATTTTTTTACACTATCGGATTAAGATGAGCTACGATAACAGGTGGCTATTTATACATGCACAGATTACTTTTATCCTGCCGAAACAATTTACTTCCAGTAAAAGATTTATATATTTTTTGTATATATATAAAAAACAATATTAAAAAAAAAATGTAAATTCTTTCAGCTGTTATTTTAAGAGAGACTATACTGTGTCATTTTCCCGATTTATACTTATCCTAATTTGGTAAATTAAAGATACTTGTGACCGGTTAACATACACACGGATAGTGTAAGAAATTGAAAACTGTAATAAATGAAAATAAAATTTATTGCAATGGCAGGAGTTGACTTTGACTCTCTTGAATGAAGGATAATACAGAGGGGCAAAAGTCAACTACCATATATAGACAACCATGGTTTTCTGGAAAGAAAACAAAAGTCTAAATAAACAGGTTTTTCGAACAGAACGAAATTACGAAACCTTAGCCGATTGATTGGGAAATCGAGCCTTTCTCTTACAAATGCAATAAGCCAAGATAGATCTGCAGGCATCAAATGCTATTTTGAGGTCAACGCACAGTTTCTTTTCTTGAACCTTTTTTTTTTTTTTGGGTGTTGAAAATGAAAGAGCTTTAATTTTCTACTGAAACAAATGACAAACAATTGACTGGCATATCTTAATTTGGATAAATCATTCACCAAATTCCTTACTAGTTTTTCCGCAAAATTTTCTAAGATTGGTGCAACTGTCTACTAACAATTTAGGTGATAAACTAAATATCCTTCTAATGCTAATAGAGACTATAAAGACATATTACGTATATTCTTATACATTAAAAAAAGGTAGCTTAGCTAGAGGCGGCCCCATATTTTTCAACCTTTTAAGGTTTTAGCATTCAACTCAATTTATTTTTAAAATCATGGATTAAAACCTACTATTTGTTATAATGTTGATACATTTTTACAGGAGTCAGACGAACCCAGCATCTGCCCCTACACTTAGCAGCAGTCTATGTTACATGGACTCGTTCTTCGGAGAGTAGTCAATACAGGTGTATATGAGTATTCGTACAAATACATAAAGCTTTTTTTGCTAATTTTTAATGTATGTAAAGAATTTTTTTGGTACATTGAGAAAAAAAATGATCCATGTAACTTAGGCTATAGTTCCTTTACCAATCAGGAAACGTTATCAAGAAACAAATCCAACTATACAAAGGTAGCACCTTTTGGTTTATTTGGTGTGTGAATACTGCTCTATGGGTTGTTTATTCCGTCAAGAGTCATACTGTTACAACTACTTAAACTACATTTTCCATGAGAAGAGGAACTATCATATCTTAAGACAAGCAGAGTGAATTGACAGAATAGAGTCTTCCTGTCACTTATCGCCAGGGACAATCAGAAATACCCATCTCTAAATACTTCTCCCTCGTACATAGGTCTCTAATGCTGGTACTTAATGATAATTAAGTAATACTACATGCAAAAACTATCTTTGCATCCAGGAAACCCATCCAATCATCTATACAAACGGTCTCTCTCTCCAAATTAGACAAACTACTTATGCAGCATGATCACACTCTCCCTTGATCTATTGTGCGAATTGTTCTCTTGAACTTATAGCTTCTTCAGAGACCACTAACTGTCCCCAGTATCACCCAGGAAATGCCAGAGGGAACAACATATGTAATAAGAAAATATCAAGTAATAACGAGTCCCATGGAACCGTCCCAACAATGAAAAAAGTGAAAACATCCCCTTTTCTTAGGACCTCATTTTAGCCCATAGAGCAGCATGAGAGAAACCTTATATTCCAAAATCAACAGAGCATTTTTTAGACCAGAGAGTAGTACCTAGTTATTTCCAGACGTCCTTGCACCTTCTTGATGTCAACAGTGTAGCCAAGAGTTGTGCGCACCTCAACTATTCTTCTAGAGAAGTATTCAAAAATGGAAATATCGGGTTGCCATCAAGGGGGTTAGTTTGGAAGACCACAAAAGTACCTTCCGGCAAAATATACATGCTTCATGATTCTATAGCACCAATTACAACAGGTCTAAGTGATCATGTTTAGGAAATGAAAAGCTTTCAAGAGGAATCGAACTTGAATACTTTAATGCTGGTAAAGTAATGGACTAACTAGATTCTAATACAGGAAAACTCATACAAAGCAAATAATCACTTGCGTATTGTCATATGTTCCATGTTAGTCAATTATTTCGATGGGTTAAAATATTTAATTGTTCTTCATGGAGTCCACCCAATCAACTTTACTTAGCCTCTCGCCACTCAGTATACAAAAAAGCGTGAGACACATTACTAGAATCTTAGTCGTACATTCACCCTGCCACAAGGGTTTGTTAGGTGACATCACCTTGTTGACTGCATCATGTTGCTCTTGCTTGACAAGCAAAATCATATTAACATGAGTGGCTTCATTACATGAATGGAACATCCTGTATATCATCCTCTATATAAATACTTTGACAGGGGAAATTTTAGACTCTTTGCAACCTGCAGAATTTGAGAAACAAAATAAACCACAATGGGAAAGTGAGAGCAGCTTCTGAAAGTATGGCCATTTTTACTTAAAAAATTATGGAAACAGATTTTGAAAGGTAACCTTAAGAGCCATATCTTCGGAAACCATAGATCGATACCGATTAGCGCCTTCCAAGGGGCAACTTCCTCCTTTGCTGATAAAATTAGCATTACACAGACTTGATAATTCCAGAAGAACATCAGACAATAGTCCGTTAGTCCAACTCTCTCCTTCCAATCCACCATCTTCTTGTGCTTCTTCATCAGGTAAGCATTCTTCGACTGATACAATACACTGAAATATGGCTAATAATCTTTCCAAGGGGAACGTTCCTGGTCCCTTCAAGAGCAATTCTTGTTCTGCAGTTTCTTTTTTCTCCAACGACTTCTCCGAGCTCCTGAAAACAGCGATCATATCTTTAGGCGTGTAAGGGCAAATGAAGTCAGATAATCAAAGGCAACTAAAATATGATTCGCAACAGATAAGTGAGTATCACTTTAACTTTAAAAGGGATTGAGCTCAACATGTACCAGGCAGGTAAAATAACAGTTTTATACAAATTCTTAAGGGCTAACAAACCAATCATCGGACAACATCGCCACTTCTTCAAGACTTATAATTCCTTAAGAACTCTCATGAATGAGGGAATAGGACTTTAAAGCTTAAAAATATTAGGAAAAACATTTCCTACTAATTGGCTTCGATGATAAACAGGATGATAAAGAAGCAAAGTCTCATTTTCACTTCTGATTATTCCAGTGATACCTATGTCAAGTGGCCCAATTTATCTTACCTGATTATTTCAGTAATAACTAGCTCCAGTATTTGAATTATCACCCAACAAAAATTTACGATATTTGTTCTGTGCTTTATTTAAAAAAAATATATGAAGGTACGCCCAGAGCACTCATGTAAATGCAAAGAAAGCCATCAACTCAAGCAATTTGTCTACCAAATAAAGGGAAGTAGAATAAACAGCAATATCAGAAGAACCGATTTCAGAATTACTTACTTTCTCTTTCGTTTTCGGTTACTGGAACCACCAGTTGAATCGAACAACGATGCATCAAGGGTAGCTGGGTTTCTTGAAGCAAGGAAAGCACAAATGAGAAGGTATCTGGCACAAGCAGACATATGAAAGTCTATCTCATCAGAAGATTCACAAACTCCATTTTTCTTGGCAATGCCTTTCCATTTGTTCTTCTTAGCTGAGGCTTCAGAAGATAGCCTGCTTCCAACTTTGAACGTGTCATTCAGGGATGGCCCAATATGTGGTTGAAGATGAGAAAATAGTTTTCTTTTCATATCTTCATTTGGAACAGTGCCTAAATCATCCAGAGGTTCACAATATATCCGATATAATGATGAGAAGGCAGTCGATAATTCATCAACTCGTCTAGTAACTCGACAAAATGGCCTCAACACCACACTGTATTAAAATAAGTAAAGAATGTGTGTCAAGTAGAATTCGTAATAAAGACACCAAAATGATGAAAATTAAATTGAAAATTTCAGACTTACTCAAGAAATGAAGAATATAGCTTTGGGCTTCCCTGGTCTTTCACTAAGATTTGACGAAGTTCACCCTCAGTGTAATCAGGAAAATAAACAGGAATAGGTTCTACATAACCAGTGTCCGAGTTATAAGTGTCAGGTGAGGCATTACTGAGAAAAATCAAACCCACTTCAGGCATTTTCAGTATATCATAGAGCTTAAAAAGAAGAGGTAATATGTTGGAACTCTTGTCCCATTCGCGAGCAAGCTCCAAGTTATCAAACACCAAGTACACCATCTTCCCCCCAGCCCATCCCACTGACTTCTTTGAGCTTGATTTTGCCATGCTCCCCTTCAAACTATCTACCACACTACGAAGAGCCCCCTGCAAAAGATTTACAAAATCGGAGGGCTTTTCGCAGCGGTTAGCACTCGAATAGCCATTGCTTTCATTCCTTCTATGAAGCGATAACTGGTTCAACACAGATTCAAATAGTATCCTTGGGCTATAACATGTTATACAACTACAGTAAACAAACGGACGCTTTAGGTGCTTAAATATCTGAAGAATTGTACTTGTTTTCCCAGTTGAAGCACCCCCGTATATGAAAAAAGGTAACATCGGAGAATCCAAAGGGCCTAAAAGGCGCAATAATTCGATAATTTGTGAGCGCCTGCCTGGTAAACTAGAAATCAAGTCATCTAAACTAATTGATGATTCGTCTCGATAAGCAAGGTCATGTATTGTTAAAGGTTGTTGATTACATGATTTTGACTTGTCTGTAGAAATTTTAGGATTTGGTGTGCTACACAATGATGATCTAGTGGCTCTTCTGGGAGTTTGTGGATTTCCCTCTTCACTCATTTCTTACAATGTGCTCAAAATCCTGGAAAATTCAAAAAATAGCAGTATAAATCATTCAATCACGGTGCCACCAAAACCCTAACATTATCAAATATAGATATTTTAGAAACCGAACACAACTTAATTGCATATCCCATCCCACATTAAATGAATAATGAAAACTGAAGTAAGTAAACAAAGTAAATGCAGTTGAGGACGAATCTTGGTTCAGCAGTAAAGTAGTGGGTAGTCAAAGATATGAAATCGGCCGGAATTTCGAGGTGGCCGGTGAAGGGAGACACGGAGTTGAAAGAGAAGTTGAAGAGTCTTTCACATCAGCCCTAGGTTATTACATCTAACTTTTCCCGCCAAGAAGCCCATGGCTTTAGGCCTCATTTGTTTTTTTTAAGATTCAGACGTCTGAATCTGAATGCACGTCTGAATATTAAGACGTGGTATGCAGATCTGAACACTGAATGATTAAGACTGTTTGTTTTTCAACATCTGAATACCTATATATATATATATATATATATATATATNCAAATGCACTTAATGGGCTAACATCTGGTTCATTCAGATTCAGACCCTCATTAAGTGCAAACAAATGAGGCCACAATGCTTTGGGTCAAGATTTTGTGATAACGTTCAAATATGGTGAAATGGTGTAGTGACCCCTGGTACGAAATTCCAAAGCCGATATATAAACTTACATAGTGATCATTTAAACATTTAAATTTGTATATTTGATAACTAATAATTTGACCGTTGATCATGCATATCCGACAGTGACAGAGTTAATATAGACAAAGTATATGCAAATCACCTAAACTAAGCGCGTCACTACAATAGTTTTGATTTAAAAAAATTATAAAAAAAATACAAAGAAAAAGAAAGAAAATAAGCCCCTGCTTCAAAAACAATAAACCCATATTCCCCTAAATTCTTTCTGTTTCTTTTCTCTGTTCTGCATCATCGTCTGCCCCCTACTTCTTTTCTTTCTCCCCCACTCCAATCTTTCCCCGCCTCTTCATCTGTTTAATCCAAACCCATGCAGCATATCAAATTTTTTCTGTCAATCTTTTCTCTCACATTAATTCCCTCTCTCCTTTTTTTACCCATCTCAAACTGGAAGACAGATAGAGAAAAGAGAAACACCATAAAAAAATTGGCAGATTTTGGGTGAAAATTTCTAATTACGCAGTTCGACTTCTTCTCTCTTTTGGATTTTACCATTCATATTCTTCTTTGACATCGCTTCGCCAGCTTTTTTTTGCCTCGACGGAATTTTAGAAGGTGGCTCGTCGATTTTTTGACTTGTAATTGGGTTATGGATTTTATGTATTTTGTTAGAAGTGAAAAATGGTGGATTTTATGGAAGTTCATAGCTGATTTTGGTCGGTCTATTGATTAAAAGAGGGGGGGTACCTCAATTAGTTGGGGTTTGTTTTTGCGCTCTTGACGTGTAACAATCTCATTTGTCATTTGCTGACTGGATGGACATGTCTGTGTATGTGTAATACACGCGCATAGGCTCAACGGTCAGATGTGTTTATTAGTTAAGGGAATCATGAGTACGAGTGTTCAAATGAAAAAATCCAAAGTTCGTGTATCGGCTTTCAAAAGCCCTACAAGCTTAAGACTCCATTCCAGGCTCATTAGCCTTAAAATAATAAATTTTATTTTACTTCGATTTGCGTGCATAGTCCGGACGTGAAACCAGAAAGCTTTTATGTGAAAATATGAAAAATAATAATTTTGGAATTTAAAATTTTGGTTTAAGTTGACTTTGGTCAACATTTTGAGTAAATGGACCCGGATTCGTGTTACGACGATCCTGGGAGGTCCGCAGTAAAATATGGGACTTGGGCGTATGCCCGGAATTGAATTCCGAGGTCCCTAGCTTTAGAAATCAATTTTTGAAGAAAATTATTTTGCTGGATTTTTAATGAAATAAAGAAATGAATTTATGTTTGAACTCGTTTGTCTCGGGCTCGTATTTCAGTTCCGGAGCCCGGTATAGGTTTATTATGACTTTTATATCATATCTGTGAAATTTTGTGAGAATCGGAGTTGATTTGACGTGATTCGGACATCCTGTTGAGACATAGTGAAATTGAAGTGTTCTTGAGGAAAATCTAGAACTTTCATGGTAAAATTTGGGACTTTTGGGTAGAACTTAGGAATTTTGAAATTTGGAAATTTAGATCTCGAATTGAGGTCGGATTCCAAAATCAATTGTATATCCGGGCTCGAGGGAGAATGTGTAAACGAGTTTTGGTCCGAACCTCGAATTTAGACCAAGCGGGTCCGGGGTCGATCTTTGTCTTTTGATAGGAAAACATAGAATAACCATAATTTTTCATTAAAGTTAATGCCTTTAGCAATAATTAATGATATTGAACCAATTGTGATTAGATTCGAGCGAATTAGAGGCAAATTCTAAAAGAAATGATGTGCTTGAGCAGTGAGTTGCTTGTGAAATTGAGTTAAGTGTTTGGTTTAACCTTGACTTGAGGGAATAAGAATCCCCAACTTATGTGCAATGTGAAATTCCATGTGTGTGGTGTATAGGTGAGGTGACGAGTATCTATGCACCACCAAATTATCTGTTTAACATGATCCCTTCCCCGTTTCCAATTCACTATATTCCTGTCTTGATTGTTTTCGTGATTTTGATGCCTCCATGTCTACTTGTTTTCGTCAACTTGTTGTTAAGTATTGTTTCAAGTATTTTGGAAGTGTTAGTTGTTCCCTTGGCTTCATTGTTGTACATAATATATTGAGTTGGTTGATAGTGTTTTACGATACATTCTAGTTGGTTTCATTGTGAAATGATAATTGATGAAGTTTATGAATAGTACAACTTTCTGTTTAAAATTGCTGAGATATAAATATTGTGAAAGGCTTTGACCTAAATTATGAAATCTTTTTTTATAAATAAAGAGATGTGATTGTTTGGTGGGAGCGGGCTGCACGCCGCAACAAGGAGTGATAAGGGTGGACAGGTGGGATCGGGTTGCACGCTGCAACAGGAGAAATAAGGGTGATATATATAAGGAGGAGCAATAAGGGTGGACAAGTGGGAGCGGGTTGCGCACCGCAACAAGGAGCAATAAGAGAGGATATTCATGTTTTACTGATTTTAAATATAAAGACTGGAATACTCACTGTTTTATTGTGGTCATTTCATATTCCGCACTTACTGTTATTTTAAATTGAAACTGGGAACTTTTCGTGAGGATTGGTTAAAGTTGAGATCTGGAAAAGTTAACCGAGTTGTTTTATTAATTATTGCAAGTTACTGTTTAATTTTTTATTATTCCCTTCTTGCTTTATTATACATCACATCCAGGTTATGTTATAAATGCCCCGCCGTAGCCTCATCACTACTTCGTTGAGGTTAGGCTCGGTACTTACCAGTACATGGGGTCGGTTGTACTGATACTGCACTCTGCACTTCTTGTGCAGATCCAGGTTCCGGCTAGAGTTGAGTTATCGAGTAGTAGCTGAGCATTCGTACGAGACACGAGGTAGATCTGCTTGTGTCCGCAGATTCCTGGAGTCTTCTTCACATTATTTAGTTACTATTTTATTTCATTCAAAACATATATATATATATATATATATATATATATATATATATATATATATATATATATATATATATTT
>ML297860.1:0-24424 GCA_005239495.1 Nicotiana undulata
CTAATTTGGATCAAACAATTGCTCAAGGAGTTAAAATTTGGAGACATCAGCCAGATGGAACTTCTGTGCGATAGCTGCCCTTCATATTGCATCAAATCCGGTGTTCCATGAGAGGACTAAACACATTGAGATTGATTGTCACTTCATCAGAGAAAAGATACTCTCAAGAGATATTGCTACAAGATTTGTGAAGTCGAATGATCAGCTTGCTGATATTTTCACCAAGTCCCTCAGTGGCCCTCGTATTAGTTATATATGTAACAAGCTCGGTACATTTGATTTGTATGCACCAGCTTGAGGGGGAGTGTTAGTTAAGTAGTCAAATAGGAGTAAATAACCGTAACCCTAATCCTATGTGTACTAGGAGTAGGACATGTATTATCTATATATATAGGGCTCATTGTATCATTGTAAATAATAAGATATTATTTTCTCCCGTGTTTTCTCACAGCATTTAACTCAGATTCTAACGGGGTACCTTTTTCCATCTCCTCCGGTATTGCAGCTATCGATGTAAAGGGTTGGTTCTTGGTTCTAGAGAATGAAGGCTAACCGGAGTGAACCAGATGCAAGGTTCTACTAGATCCGTTTGTTACTTATGATGAGGCTGAAAAGAGAAATATTTTATACAGGGATAGAGTGACAACTTGGGGCAAGTTCTATGCTGCTAAGTGCTAAAACAAGTGTTGGTCGGAGGTAGAGGGCCTTTGACACAGACAGATTTGCCCATGGATGAGAAAAGCATAGTGGAACTCAAGGATGTGATCGGCCTCTGAGGTATTAGCCCCTTGTGCCAGTGTGATGGTCTAATCTATTTCTTTTTGGGAAAATACATGTCATCAGAAAGTGCATGACTACTCCCTTTCTTTTACTGCATATCATGAATATAATAAGTAATATAATACTTATTTCACTCATCTCAATTGCAACACAGATCTTTCCCGTGCTGTTACTAAAAGATTATCATTAACTAGTGGTCCCCACATAAACCTCAGATATTAATTCACACTTTAGAAGACATATAGATCTCCTTTCTTTTCAAAACCTCCTATAGACTAGACTGGGATCTTATCCATTTGTAGATGGAGCTTCGATAGCAGCTAGGTCTAGAGGGAAGTTGTGAGCATTACGTTCATGCATAACTTCCATACCAAGGTTAGCACGGTTAATGATATCAGCCCAAGTATTAATTACACGACCTTGACTGTCAACTACAGATTGGTTGAAATTGAAACCATTTAGGTTGAAAGCCATAGTGCTGATACCTAAAGCGGTAAACCAAATACCTACTCCTTGATTATCGTGCCGCAGCAACTCAGGATATTGAATTTAGGATAAAGTAGTTTAAATTTTGGCAGTTCACTGATGTAAGCACCAAAAATTACAACAGAAAGGAAGTCAAATAAAACTTCAGATAAAGCCTAAGAGCGCTAGTCGTGCGGAGTTAGATTTATAGTCAGATGTCTACACTTTTACATTGCAATACAGTGTGCATCTTATCTCTTCTCAATGTGCCTTGATTTTCTGCTCTTCATGATGATCCTAATCTCATACAGTTCGAAACTGAAATCTTCTTGCATCCTCAAGTCTTTGCAGTATTATTCTGTCTAATTTAATAGACGAGGTATACCTCCCCTTTCTTATCATGCATATAATCATTTCATTAGCCCTACGAAGTTAATTAAGATTCGTGATAAGAATTCAATAGCGTAAGTGGTTATTTTGACTATTCGAAAAGTATCATATCAGTTACATAACAAATATTACTCTAACTGATATAAATGGGTCACTAATATATTATTGAAAGCAACAAATGATTCTTTCAGCCAACGATCAGAACTAAAGATCTTCTGAGTTCGAGTGGCATCGCGTGATCAAAGTTAACAAGAAAAACCCTAGCAGTATTCTAAGCTTTGTTAAAAGTGGAACAGAAAAGTCACTCAAGTAAAATACTGTAATAGAAGTGTCAATGAGAACAAGACAAAAGAAGTTACATTTCAATAACGTGATCAATTAATAATGACGTGAAATAATTGGCTTACTATTAACAATTGCTTAACAATGTAGCAGCCTCATCTTGAAAAACTTTCCAAGCTGCAAGAATGTGCCTCTCTTCTGTCAGTGGGGCCCCTACTGCAAAGCGTAGTATGTATCTATTTGAAAGAACCTGCAGAATTTGTTGACATTAAGTAAGATGTATATTATTAAATTACTGAAGATCTATTTAATCTTCAATTCTGAATTGAACACAAGGTTCTCAGGAAATACTTGGCAAAATTCAAACATACCGTGTGAGAAATAAACAATTTCCCAGTTGAGTTAACAGCATCTAGCAGATCATCGTTCAGTTTGTTGGCATAATCTTCATTACTCTGGGGTGGTCGTAAGCGAAAGCAAACCAAGGAGAACTTCCGAGGGGTGACAATCTGCAGCCAATGAATTTCTCAGGGGACAGATTTCTTATATAGAAGAGATATTAGGACGCTTTTGATAACAACAATAATAAGTGTCTATCATCTCCCAAAAAAGAAAATGCTATAAAAAATGAATCAACAAAGGGACATAATGCTGTACAACAATATATGGTTTAGTCCAAAAACAAGTCTCCATTGCACAATCATGTTTTCATTTAGTTAAAACCAAAAGTTCTCATTCTAATGATCATCGTTACAATTCAAGGATCACCATGGTGGAAGTAGGGAAAAAACAGTTTTCTTAACGTTGGTAAATGGTAAATACTACAGGTAAGACCAACCAAAGTTTCTGTCATCCAACATTCTGCATATACGGGATAATTTGATAGGATAGCAGCCCCATAACTTATCTCGGACCCCAAGATTTTAGCGAAGGGGATTCAAAGCTAACGAGGCTTAACATGAGATCTTATACAAAGTTTGAAAGTTGAAACCCCCTAACCATTATTGTTGTTAGAATATGTATATATATGTAATTAGTCCTAATCTCATGTGTAGTAAGAGTAGATGTATTATTTTTTTTTTTGACGAAGTAATTGGTTTCATTGATGGCATCAAGAAGATGCAGAATAGTTACAAAAGTAATGAAAGTTGCTAGCTCCAATACCAAAAAGGCAAGAAAATCAGCTTAGTACTAGGGAGCTAACAAAGTTCAGATAGCTATCAAGAGAATCTACAGGGGCTAGATAAGCCCAACTAAATAAATACACTAGGCAAAAAGCTTTGAGAGAGTGGACAGCAGTTGATATTCCATCAGAACACCTTCTATTCCTTTCATTCCAGATAGTCCAAGAAATGGTTGCAGGTATCATCTTTCATATTTTCCTGATGGAGCTATCAACTTTCCAAAGGCTCCAGTTCTCAAAAGCTTCCTTGAAGTTTTGTGGCATGACCCATCTAAGTCCAAAAAGGGATAAAAACATATTCTAAAGACCTGTTGCGACTGTGCAATGTAGAAAGAGGTGACTATGTGTCTCTGCATTCCTCTGGCACATAAAGCACCTATTAGCCAGAGAGTTCCTTCTGGCCAAGTTATCCTGTGTTAGGCAAGCTCCAAAGTGCAGTCCAGTTGAAGCAAATAACTTTAGGTGGTAGTTTGACTTTCCAAATTAGCTTCCATGGCCACTGGTCAGTGATTGCATTATGAGTTCCGGCTAACTTGTAGGCTGCTTTCACTGAGTATCTTCCTGCCTGTGTAGTTCCCCATATGAGTTGGTCTGGTGCTAATTGGTTGCTTGAGAAGCCATTTAACGTGGCCAGTAGTCTGAGCAATTACTCAAATTCCCAATCTTGTAAGTTCCTTCTGTAAATTATGTTCCAAGTGTTGTCTTCCCTGTAGTGGCATATTGTTGAGTCCGGCGCTCTGGCTATCTGATACAGTGCAGGATAGGCATTCATTAAAGTTGTTCTGCCCAGCCACTTATCCTTCCAGAACTTGATATGATGTCCATTCCCTACTACAAAGTGCATATTCTGTGAGAACTCCTCCCAAAGTTTAGAGATATGCTTCCAAACTCCAACTCCATGTGGAGCTCTTGATTCTTTAGTGCACCAGTGGTTCTATACACCATGTTTGGCATTGACAACTTCCTTCCACAGGCAATTATTCTCCTCGGTGTACCTCCATAGCCACTTCATTAATAAGCATTTATTCTGTAAAGCTAAATCCTTGATGCCCAGTCCACCTTGATGCTTTGGTAATAAAACTTTAGACCACTTAACCAGGTGAAATTTGTGATCACCGCTATTCCCTTCCCATAGAAAATTCCTTCTTATTTTATCAAGTTGTTTCAGAACTTTACCACTCATTGGAAATAATGACATATAGTAGGTGGGGATGCTGTCTAGGAGGCTATTGATCAAAGTCGGTCGGTCACCCATAGATAAATACTGCAACTGCCAGGAAGCAGCTTCTTCTCAAACTTTTCAATGACCCTACTCCATACAGCTTCTGATTTGAATTTAGCTCCTAAAGGGAGCCCCAGGTAGGTAGTTGGAAAGGTCCCAATACTGCAGCCCAGTATTTCTGCCAATTCTTCCAGGTTTTGTACCTCATTAACAGGGTAAATCACACTTTTGAGCATGTTAATGTGTAAACCTGAAACAGCTTCAAAATGAAAAGAGTTAGATTCAAATAGAGCACCTAATGTCTGTCTGCCCCACAGAAAATCAGGGTGTCATCATCGTATAGCAAGTGTGAGATGTTGATTGTGTGGGTCCTCCCCACATTAAAGCCATTCAGCCACTGCATCTGCTTTGCTTTGTCCAACATTCTGCTCAATCCTTCCATTGCAAGTATGAATAGAAACGGTGAGAGAGGGTCACCCTGCCTCAAGCCTCTTTGAGGGGAAAAGAAACCTGTTGGACTCCTATTAATCAGAACTGAGTACTTGACAGTGGATATGTTAAATTTGATCCTCTTTCCCCAAATCCCATCTGCCTGAGGATAGAAATGAGATATGACCAATTCACTTGATCAAAAGCTTTTTCAATGTCCAACTTGCATAGGATACCTGTACCCCCTTGCTTCAATTGCCAACCAAGAACCTCATTTGCTATCAGTGAGGCATCTGTAATCTGTCTACCCTTAATGAATGCAATCTGTCTACCCTTAATGAATGCATTCTGCTGGTTTGACACCAGATTCCCCATCACTCTTTTCAATCTTTCTGCAAGAACCTTGGCTATGATCTTATACACACTACCGATGAGACTAATTGGCATGTAGTCCCTTAATTCCATAGCCCCTTTTTTCTTTGGGATTAATGCGATGAAAGAAGCATTATATGACCTGACCATCCAACAATGCTGATGGTAGTGACTCGTGGCTGCGAGGATGTCATGTTTGATGAATTCCCACGAGTGCTGGTAAAAGGCCATAGTAAACCCATCTGGACCTGGTGCCTTGTCTGGTGCACTTGATTGTATAGCTGCTAGTACCTCCTCTTCATCAAAAGGTGCTTCCAGACCATTCTTCTCTTCTATTGTAATGGTTGCAATGCCTTCAAAGTTTATAGAGGGTCTCCAATTCTCCTCTTCTGTGTATAATTTTCCGTAAAAATCAAGTATCTCCGCTTTTATAAGCTCCTTATCCTCTATGATTTCATTGCCAACTAAGAGTCTGTCGATGCAGTTTTTCCTTCTTTGTGCGTTTGCAATCTTTTGGAAATATTAGTGTTTCTGTCACCTTCCTTGAGCCATTGACACCTTGATTTCTGCCTCCATGATATCTCTGCTGCTTTGGCTAGCTGTTGAAGCTCCACTCTCAGGCTCATCATTTGATTGAACTCGATTAAAGTCAGTTGTCTGCCTTCTGTCATTTGTTCAAGTGCCATTAGCTCATCAAGAGCCCTGGTTTTCCTGGTTTCTACCTTCCCAAATTCTTCTTTGTTCCATCGGGTGATATCCTTCTTCAAGCTTTTTAACTTTTGCAAAAGTATGAAGTCTGCTCTACCAGAGAAATTATAGCCCTGCCACCGGTTCTTCAGTTTGTCAACGAAACCTTCAGATTGCAACCACATGTTCTCAAACTTGAAGTAGGAAGGGGTTGCGTCCTAGTCCCCACTCTCCAATAAAATTGTCCTGTGATCTGAGATCACCTTGGGTAGAGCAATTTGTCGCACATCTTTAAATGAATCATTCCATTCAGGGCAGATAAGAAACCTATCAATTCTAGAAGCTTGTAAGCAATTGTCACCTTTCGACCAGGTGTAATGAGCTCCTTGGAGGGGTAAATCCATGACATCAAGGTCCTTTATCATTTCTGAGAATGATCTCATAGCTCTAGATCTTCTGGTACAATTCAATCTCTTGCTTACAAACCTACAAACATCGAAATCACCGCCTATGACCCAGAGGCCTTCCCATAGTCCCCTCACACCTACAATTTCATCCCACATCACCTCCCTCTCTGGATTAGAGTGAGGTCCATAAACACCTGTGAAGCACCACCTAAATTCCTCTTGGGTGCTTTCAAGAATACATGAGATGGAGTAGTGACCCTGATGAGCATCTATTCTATTCCATTGCCTTTTGTCCCAAATCATTACAACCCCTCCCCTAGTTCCACTTGCCTTTAATTCAACCCAATCAGCCCACCTGTTACCCCATAATTGTTGAGTCAATCTGTTGGACCAGTCTCTAATCTTTGTTTCCTGTAGACATATGATATCCACCCTCCATTTTTGAATGAGAGATTTAATAGTGCTATTTTTCTCCTCCTCATTCGGCCCCCTCACATTCCAACTCAGGATTTTAAGCTTGATCCAGAGAAGGATTTGTAGTGCCTACCCCTTGACCCACTGTCTTGCTGCCCTTTTCTGTCATAATTTATCCCAGAGAGTAACCTCTTTCTTTCCCCTTCTCCTTTAGTTTTCTTCCCTTTCCCTGATTTTTGTTGGGACTTCTGTTGAATTTGAGCTTGTCTCCTTTGCTCCATTCGCAATATTAAACCTAAGAGATCATGCTCGAACCCGGCCGCATTAATTCCGAAAGCCTTGCATGCCTTAACCATGGTTAATTTAGTCCACTTCGAGGTCTCGATAATGGAAGGTTTATCAATTTGCTGACTGGGCCCCCCTTCGTACCATGTCAATGGCAGAGCTTCATAGACTGTTTGGGAGGAGAAGTCTGTGTCCGAACTACTTACCGGAACCAAATCCAAATTCTGAGAATTGATGCGCAATGGTTTATGGATTCTTGGATGCGGAGTGGCTTCGTCATCTACATCTGAGTGACTGGTGTCTGAGTTTTGCTCTTGCAGGGAGCTATGGATGGCTCCTATGTCTTAATTTCTTCAGAGTCAAGAGAAGGAACCACCAATGCGTTAAACTTATTCACATAAGGGTTGGGCTTGTGGCCAACAACCTTCCAGATGGTCTTTTCTTTTAATAGCTTTGATTCCTTCACTTGGGCTTTTCTTTTTGGGCCCTTTTTATAATAACTTTGGTCAGTTTCCAAGCCCAATCTTTTAAAAGTAATATTGGACCCACTCCCTTCATTATCTGTTGGTATAATTAAACCTTTACCCTTAGGATTAACAGGTACATCCTTTTTCAAATTAAAGCTGCTAGGGTTTCCTGCCATGTGAGTGATTGTTGCTTTTGGTGCAAGGCTCGAGGTACCAGCTTCTCTTCTGCTTGTGACCCTTTTGCTCCACCAAATAAAGGAGCTCCGGCCGGCCTGATTTTAGCAAAGTGGTCTTCTAATAATGAAATTTCGAAGCCCCTGTCTTCCTTGATCAACTCCAGGTTTTTTGGAAGTTTACCCTTGCTATTCTTCACACAAATACGAGCCCAGAACAGATGCACTTTATGTTTGGTATCCTCATCAATTCCGACGAAACCGCCACACTTGTCGCCAATGAATTTGAATGTATTTGTAGTCCATGCGTGGAGTGGGATTCCGAAAGCTCTCACCCATCTATGCTCTGATTTTTTCCTTGTCATCACTATTCCGGCCACCGGAGACCACCATTCCAGGGACAATCTCCTTCCATTCCAAAATCAGTCACCAGCTATGACTCTGTTTGCTTCTAGCCTGGATGGGAACTCGAACAAAAACTGATTGAGGCTGATCGGCGTGACTCTGAGCCCAGCTGTGACCTGCCATCTGCCAGCGAACCATTTTTGAATCACCACCGAGTTTGGGCTAAAGTTGAAGGGGTCATTGAATTGGCCTATGAGACACTCCGACAAGAAAGTCTCATTACCAATTTCCTCCACCATTGGACCCTGCTTTTCCCCTACTGCAACACTGATTTCCGATGGCCATCGAGACCTGGACTCGTCGGCAACATAGAATCTTGGATCCACATATGCCCCTAAATAGCCTTGTATCTTCCTTGCTATGTCTCCCCATCCTTTATTGTAACTGCTTTCTGGAATAATAATTGCAGCCTTATATTCCCCTAAGATAGATTGGACTCTGATAAACCTCCCATAGCTGTTAAAATTCTGTATTACTCTGAAAGTATAAGCTTGTATCTTCCTTCCCCATCTCCTGCACTTGTTACCGGTTTGTAGCGAAGCTTGAATCAAAGCTTCACATACCCATCGAAGGTTACTTTCGTTAATCTTAATCTTGCTTGTGAATCTCCTGCTACGCTCTGTAATAACAAACCATCTATCAGCTTCCTCATTAATACTAACTAATTGAAAAGTTTTCTCGCTTGAAATAAAAGTGAGTCCCCGATCCATAGCTAAGCAATAATAGGTGTTTCATCGGAAAAGGCTATGCTGGAGCTTTGGGGGGGGCAGAGAGGGGAGAGAGGAGGAACTTGGCACATTTCCCAATAGAGAGCATTTTTTACCCATGAAAAACGTGCTTTTTTGCACACTTGTAGATGTATTATATATACGAATCATTGTATCATTATTAATATATCAATAATACTTTTCCCGTGTATTTCTTACATGATAGCATAGCGGCAATGAGAAAACAACCGGGGCGCGTTCCCACCTTTTTCCTTGGTGTTGTGCAAAATCCAACACCACCACCAGTTCCCAAGACAGAGACAACCATACCCCAGAAAGATTCTCCGGCAAAGACCTCTCCATGCGCCCTCACGCGCCTGTCAGAGATCTGTTTCCAATGGCGCGTCTGCCCCACGCGCCAGTCGGAGATCTATTTCCAATGGTGCGTCTGCCCAACACGCCGGAGCGTGAGTCCTATTCCGGCCAGATTTTGAAAAAAAAATCTTTTGGACAGTTTGATCTTCTAGTAATTCCAAGCCTACCCATAATATTTTCTTTTGATTCCGATCACTTCTAATTTTTTCCGGCACCCGACAGAAACAGTGTTTCCCTCCCTGTTTTAGTGAGATACAATTGATTATTATTGTTATTTGTTTCTAGACCTCTCTAATCCAACGAAATCTTTGGGATTTGATATATTTGGTTCCAAAAAATACGGGTTCTGGAAATTCATGATTACTTCAGAGCCCTTAATGGGAAGTTCAAACTAATTAGCTTGGGCTTCCTCTGTTGAATTGTGGTGTTCAAGATCACTTAACCAAAAAGGCTAGTGAGGGAGATGAAAAGCCAAAGCACTTACGGAAAAGATCGATGCTCAATTATGTAGTATCTTGTGGCAATCTATTGATCCCAAAGTGATGCCCTTGTTTCGTCCATTCCAAACATGTTATTTAGTTTGGGGGAAGGCTCGCAATATATACACTAATGACTATCTCGTTTCTATGAAGTGATATCGTGAATGACAAGCTTGAAAAACATGAATTGGATATGTCTACTTACTTGGGACAAGTTCAAGCAGTCATGGAAGAATTTGAGAAGTTCATGCCAAGCATTGAAAAGCAACAAGAGCAACGACAAAAGATGTTTCTCAATGACCTTGATTCAGTACGTGACCAAATTTTGGTTAGTCCGACTGTCCCTACCATTGATAAATTATTATCTCGATTACTTCGCCTTGCTGCAACACCCAGTAATCTAATCACAGAAACTTGCTCCATTGTTCTCACATCCCAGACAGTGCAAAATTGGGCATTTCAAACTATGGAGAATAGACGAGGAGGAGGTCGTTTTGGAAGATCTCGACCCAAGTGTTCTCATTGTAATAAACTTAGACACACTCGTGAAGTGTGTTATTCTTTACATGGTCGACCACCCAAAATGCTTATATTGCTCAAACCGAGACTACGGGTAACCAGGGATTCTTTATCTAAAGGGGAATATAATGAGTTCCTTCAATATCGAGCAAGTAAGCAGTCATCTCCACAAGTAGCCTTGGTTACTCAGACTGATACTTCTGTTGCTGGTAATTTTTTTGCTTGTGTTTCCCAGTCTAGTACTCGTGAACCGTGGGCCATGGACTCATGCGCTTCTGATCATATCTCTAGTAATAAATCACTTTTGTCGAATATTGTGTATTCACAGTCTCTTCCTACTGTTACTTTAGCCAATGGGTTCCAAACTAAAGCAATAGGAGTTGGACAAGCTAATCCCCTATCTTCTAGCACTCTGCATTTAGTTCTTTATGTCCCTGGTTGTCCTTTTACTCAGGCATTTGTTAGTCATTTGACTCATGCCCCCATTATGGTATATATTTTATTGATATTCTTTTATCATGCAGGACCGAGTACGGGACAGACGATTGCCACACAGGACGTGAATCACACGGTCTTTACTACCTTAGCTCACTCAATCCTTCCACAGCATGTCCAGTCACAGATACTCCAGACCTAATTCACAGACGTTTAGGACATCCGAGTTTATCCAAGCTTCAGAAGATAGTGCCTAGTTTGTCTACTTTAGATTGTGAGTCGTGTCAACTTGGGAAACATACCCGAGCCACCTTTCCACGTAATGTTGAGA
Source organism: Nicotiana undulata (assembly GCA_005239495.1). NCBI lineage: Eukaryota > Viridiplantae > Streptophyta > Magnoliopsida > Solanales > Solanaceae > Nicotiana > Nicotiana undulata. The sequence continues at coordinate 10,808 of ML297860.1, forward strand.
GTCAGAGTCATGCAGAGTCTGTTTTCTCTTTAGTTCACTATGATACATGGGATCCTAGTAAAGTTAGTTCAACCTTGGGATTTCATTATTTTGTTAGTTTCATTAATGATTATTCAAGATGTACTTGGCTTTTCTTAATTAAAGATCGTTCTGAGTTGTTACCTATATTCCAGAGTTTTTGTGCTGAAATCAACAATCAATTTGGTGTTTCTATTTGCAATTTTCGTAGTGATAATGCCTTAGAATATTTATCCTCTCAATTTCAGTAGTTTATGACTTCTCAAAGATTATTCATCAGACATCTTGCCCTTATACTCCTCAGCAAAATGGGGTTGCAGAAAGAAAGAATAGGTAACTTATTGAGACTGCTCGCACACTTCTCATTGAGTCTCATGTTCCATTGCATTTCTGGGGCGATGCAGTTCTCACAACTTGTTATTTGATTAATCAAATGCCTTCATTTCCCATCCAGAATCAGATTTCGCATTCAGTATTGTGTCCTCGGTCACCTTTATACTCTCTTCCCATGTTTTGTTCATAACTTAGCCCGGTGATTCAAAAAGCGCTCGCTTCCTCGCTTTAAGCGAGAACCAAGATAAAGCGTGAAGGGCAGCGCTTCAGGCAGGTGAAGCGACTCAGGTAAGGAAAAGTGACCGCCTCTCTGTAAAAAGCGAGAAGCGGTGAAGCGAGCTGAAGCGTTAAAAGCGTGTGCTTCTCTGTTTTAAAACACCCTAGCCCTATTTTATTAAAAACAGGGTTAATTTTGGATTAAACATTGGTCTGGACTTCTTCAACAGAAGCGACTAGGGTTCTTCAACATCCAACAACATCGATTTCTTCTTCTCTTCTTCATCTACTTCTGATTTCTGAAAGAATCTCAAAGCATCAACTAGGGTTGTTCTTCTTCTTCTTCAACAGTACAACGACTTCTTCTTTTGATTCTCAACAGGTATGATCTGGACTTTTGATTTTCATTCTCCTTCTTTTTCTTTTTCTTTTTCTTTCTAAATGTCCAAAAAAGCGGCGAAATGCTGGCGAATTTTTTTTTACCTTCACTTCTTTCTCAGAAAATTTCTGCCCAATTTTTCCAGTTTTTACCTTCCAATTTCTGCCCAATTCTGATTAGATGCGCTTTTTGACGATATATCCTTTTTCCAGTATTTTTTTAATTTTTTTTTAAATTCCGCTTCACTTCAAAAAAGCGAGCGCTTCACTTCTCGCTTCTCGCGAAATTGGGGTTGTCGCTTTTCCTCGCTTCACGCTCTTCACAACATTGACTTAGCCTCTGGGAAAGATAAGTTAGCTCATCGTGCTCTCAAGTGTGTCTTCCTTGGCTATTCTCGTGTTCGGATATTGTTGTTACTCACCTGATCTTCGTAGGTACCTTATGTCAGTTGATGTCATATTTTTGAGTCTAGACCTTTACCTTTTCTGACCACTTTAATATATTTGAGGTCTTACCTATACCGACCTTTGAGGAGTTTACTATAGCTCCCCCTACAGCCTCAGAAGTCTTACCCATACCAACCATTGAGGAGTCTAGTGTTGCTCCTCCTAGATCCCCAGCCACAGGAACACCACTCTAGGCTTATCATCGCCGGCGGCACCCAGCATCAGGCCCAGCTGATTCACGTCATGCACCTAATCTTGCTCCTACTACGAACTTGTCTCCTCCTAGTCCACCGATTGCACTTCGGAAAGGTATACGAACCACACTTAATCCTATTCCCCGTTATGTCGGTTTAAGTTATCACCGTTGTCATCACCCCATTATGCTTTTGTATCTTTTTTGTCCTCTATTCCCATCCCTAAGTCTACCGATAAAGCATTGTCTCATCCCAGATGGTCACAGGCTAAGATTGACGAGATGTATGCTTTACATATTAGTGGTACTTGGGAGCTTGTTCATCTTCCTTCAGGTAAAACTATTGTTGGTTGTCGCTGGGTTTATGCAACTCAACGTTGGTCCGGATGGCCAAGTTGATCGACTTAAGGCCCATCTTGTTGCCTAATATATACTCCGACATTTCGGCTCGACTACAGTGATATTTTCTCCCTCGTGGCTAAAATAGCATCAGTCCGCCTTTTTCTATTCATGGTTGTTGTTCGCCATTGGCCTCTCTATCAATTGGACATTAAGAATGTTTTTCTTCACGGTGATCTTGAGGATGAAATTTATATGGAGCAACCACTTAGTTTTGTTGCTCATGGGGAGTCTAGTGGCCTTGTGTGTCGCTTGCACAATCACTTTATGGTCTATAGCAGTATCCTCGAGCCTGGTTTAGTAAGTTCAACATAGTTATCCAGGAGTTTGGCATGACTCGTAGTGAAGCTGATCACTCTGTGTTTAATCGGCATTTAGCTTCAAATCTCTGTATTTATTTGGTGGTTTATGTTGACGATATTGTTATTACCGGCAATGATCAAGATGGTATTACTAAGTTGAAGCAACATCTCTTCCAACACTTTCAGACTAAGGATCCGGGCAGATTAAGATCGCTCAGTCTAGCTCAGGTAGTGTGATCTCACAACGGAAGTATGCCTTAGACATTCTTGAGGAGATAGGAATGACAGTTTATAGACCTGTTGACACTCCGATGGATCCGAATTCTAAACTTCTGCCATCAGGGGGAGCCGCTTAGCGATCCTACAAGATATAGGCGGCTGGTTGGTAAATTAAATTACCTCACATTGACTAGACGTGACATTTCTTTTTCCGTATGTGTTGTAAGTCAGTTTATAGATTCTCTCTGTGATGATCAAATTATCGGGATATAATTGTCTGCATTCTTATGTAAAGTTAGCTCCAGGCAAAGAGTTATTGTTTGAGGATCGAGGCCATGAGCATATTGTTAGATACTCATATGTTGATTGGGCAGGATCACCTTATGATAGACTTTCTACGTCTAGATATTGTGTTTTAGTAGGAGGTAATTTGGAGTCCTGGAGAGCAAGAAACAGAATGTGGTTGTTCGGTCTAGTGCAGAAGCAGAATATCGAGTAATGGCTATGGCAACATGTCATCTAGTTTGGACAATTGCTCAAGGAGTTGAAATTTGGTGAAATCAGCCAGATGGAAATTTTGTGTGATAATCAAGTTGCCCTTCTAATTGCATCAAATTTGGTGTTCCATGAGAGAACTAAACACATTGAGATCATTGTTACTTCGTCAGAGAAAAGATACTCTCATGCGATAATGCTACAAAGTTTGTGAAGTCAAATGATCAGCTTGCACATATTTTTGCCAAAGTCCCTCACCGATCCTCGTATTAGTTACATATGTAACAAGTTCAATACATAGGATTTGTATGCACCGACTTGAGGGTAGTGTTAGAATATGCATACATGTAATTAGTTCTAGTCCTATATGTAGGAGTAGATGTATTATAGATAGGGCTCATTGTATCATTGTTAATACATCAATAATCTTTTTCCCTGTGTATTATTTCTCACAATTGTAAAGATATTTCTTGTAGCAACGGCGTTCAATAGCATAGATACATACATATTTTTAATTTTTCAACATGTAGTTAACATGTATAAACAGTGAAATTTACCAATCAAAGGGAATCCCATTACTGAAAGGTAGATATGTCTGTGCCTGTAAATATCCTACTTCAGTTAATCAACATTCCTTATTGGTTACTTTGCATTGATATGAAAATTTTACCTCAAACCTCTGGTCTTGAGCAACGAGTTCCTCAAAACGCCTTGCTAGTTCTATATGGTTTCTTATGTATGCTTGAAGCTTTTCCAGCCCATAGAGTCTCAATACCATCCACAGCTTCAATGATCTGGTGAATAAACCAAATTAGATATGAGAAAATTGAAGCCGAATGCTGCAACAAGTTCATATGAAATTCCTAAAAAAACGTTCTTTGAGTATCCTACCAAAGCAAATTGAAATGATGTTGAATTACAGAAAAATTGTTAGAACTCACGCACTTTATCTTATGAACCATTAAGCTGGTATCACTTTATTATTTAAAGTCCGAGGTACTTCAAAAACCCTCTATGACAGGTTAACTTTCAAGAGCCATCACAGTATCTGCATAAACTGGTTGTACATGTAATTCTTTCACCTCCAACCCCCCCCCCCCCCCCCNAGGTACTTCAAAAACCCTCTATGACAGGTTAACTTTCAAGAGCCATCACAGTATCTGCATAAACTGGTTGTACATGTAATTCTTTCCCCCCCAACCCCCCCCCCCCCCTGAAGCAGTAACGCTTATCAGCTCGCAAGATCAGGGATGATGTTGCTTTCTCAGTGTCCTGTGTTTCATATTATTTGTCATTTAAGTTTAAGACATGCTTTCACTGCGTTTCACATTATTTCTTGTTTCGCTTTTAAGGCAAGTTTCCACTTGTAACAGCTGTCTGGACTTCGTTGCAGAGCTAACATAAATAAATAAATAAATGTTTCTCCTCTCTAACAACTTAAAATTTTAGAAGGAGTGGCATACAATTCAACTGGCACCAACAGGGCACATGTCATAGTGCGATAACCTCGGGAACTAGCAAAATCAGTATTTTCTAGCAAACTTTATACAACTTTGATGGCATACCTGAACCTGCGCCCAAGAGGAATTTGCCAGTCTTTGTAATCCACAACCAAGTTTCCTTGAGAAGCCTGGATTATCAAGTTTATCACTATAGGTGAGGCAAATTTTCACAAGAAAACTGGTTATCATGCATGATTAAACTATTCGACAATGTTGTACCAAAAAGAAAATTCAACCTGTTGAAAAGTAACATTTACTTTCGAAATAACGCCCAAAGGAAAAAAGTTACATATTGAACTCTAAAAACAGTTTGTTTCATGCAATAAAAAGCATTTTAATCAGCAGTTTGGCTATCAGATCCCAAGAACTGATAGAGCTGATGCCTCAAAAGCACAAGATAACAAGTTTTACAAACAAATTTAAGTTACAGATCTGCAGAGAAATCCATTCAGTCAAAGACAATGATATGCGTAGCAAAGAACAATTCATGAAAAAGGAGATAAAAGTTTGAAGCCATCTTCACAAGGGTGAAAGGGAGCTGTCACCAAACTCCTATCAAGCAACACAAGCACTGATCATTATTGGTTGGGGAAGTAAAAATAACCTGATGCGTGATTACATTTCACAAATTAAATTTCCATGTTCATACTTTGATAAACAAGAAATAAGCCTTATTTTATCTGTGTCAGAAGGGGTGTAATAATATTATTGTTCCTGATATTATAGTTATTTATTCTACTGACAAAAACTGAAAATGTGAGTATGAACCTAAGGATACTTACTTTGTTTTTGAGAAATTCAGGATTTGTTGACAGTGACTGGATAAGTGCACTCCGGTCCTGTTCAGATGCAAATACCATTTAGCCCAGTTTCCCAAACTATATAAAGTCATGTTATATCCGGTGTCCAGAAAAGTATGTGTCGAGTAAATGAACTATTAAAAAGAAGAATTACCAAAGCAGCAACTCAAACAAAATCTGGCAAACTATAAAGCTGTTTCCAGTATCGGTTAAGATGACATGCATTGCTATTCAGTCAGGGGTATTTGGAGATGTCCTAAGGACACCGACGTACTCCCGTAATAGTGGAATTGCAAACACTTCTATTTAGTTTATGGAATAACACCAGAAGATAGCACTGTACCTTGACCCAGAGAGCTGAACAGTCAAAGTTTGTCAGGAACCACTTATGTGCATTCATGTTGAAAGAATCAGCTTCTTCTACACCATCAATATAGTGCCGGAATTCGGGACAAATACATGCACTTCCAGCGTAGGCAGCATCCACATGAAACCACATGCTATTACTCTGTCAAATAGGCATATGACTTAGCCTTGTTCCCTATGGACTAGACACTGACTGTACGGACTCACTAGCAATGATGCAAAACAACATGGTTTCAGTACACTGCTGATAATTACAAGACTCTGATACAAAATCATTAATACTTAAGAAACTGAGTTCAAGAATCAAAAGGTTCATTAAATGGCTTACTGGAGCGGACAAAGAGAAGTATGAGATGATTCCATGATCTACTCCACAATATATACAATTTATGTGTTTATGTAGCTTTGGGCATAACATATATGGTTTGTGCTTGACACCAGTGAGGCTAAACCGTATCTGTTTATGCGTTATGGTTTTAATTAAGTGTGGCATCTTGAAGTGAAGTTCTGAATACTATAGCTAGTAGTGAGTAACAAATACAGTGTTGCAAGCAGAGAAATTATCATGCATTTCTGTTTGGATTTATGTAAAGAAGTCTATCAATCACAATACGGGGAAAGTTTAGTGATATCCAAATTTGTTGGACACTTAACATTGTTGTTTCATGGTTACAATTCAAAAGCAGCATCCAAGTACTTTTGGACCTTTAAAATTAGAGAAGTTAATCTGAGCTAGTGGTGAGTTATATGCAACCTGAAAAAACGACTGGCCTGAAACTTCTTTTCTGATTCGACCCAAAGCAGAGAACTAAAGTTATGACAAACAGATTTAAAATTATACACTTGAAGTATGTAAATTCAAATTTATACATAAAATATGATGAATGGCGCAATTAATGCCTAAATGTAGATAATAAGGGATATCTTAGAGATTATATATCGATTCTGTTGGTCCACAAGGTATAATGAGGAAGCAACAAAGAAAACATTTAAAGCCAAAGTGAAAATCCCAAGTCCCAAAACTGAAAAACCCAACAGTCAAAACGATCCAAATGAAAAGGATTGAACTTCTTGGTTTGCCCATCTAAAAACTGAAAACTGAGAACGAATAAAACAAAGCAGACTGAAATAACCAACGGCCAACCCTAATTTGAGAAATGGCCATACTTCCTTTATTCGCCTATAAGCTAAATAAATTATCCCCCATAAAAGATTCTCCCCTCATGATGTCCAACCCCTTTTACCAGGCTTTACCTTGGTAATCTTTCCCAGGGCAAGCAAAGGATCCACAGCAGTGGAAGATGTTGTACCAATCTGTGAATGGATAGCAAAAGACTACTTTAGCATTTTAGAATCCACAGCAAGTAAATTACATGTCAAAAACAAGCAAAAGAGATGTTAGAAAATTTCAAAATGTGGCATCCTTCAATTTTTACTACACATCAACTTTATGTACTAAATTTACTGTTTATGCTTTCCACACATCTGAATAAATTCCTAAGGACTGATTACCAACAATTTGCATCCAACACTATAACCAAGTGCACACTAGTGATGTCTCACATTTTAAGCATCTCAAAGTGCTTATATCTCAACCAACTTACTGTCACATAAACAAAAGTAAAAGAACACTTATGCATGGAAAATCACCGAGATAAGTTTTACTTTTTGTAAATGAGAGAAAGGGTCCTTATTGATGTTATCAATACAGAAATCACTATATGCTAACTAGACAAGCCAATATAAATAGCTTCGTTATTCACTGAAAGGAATGAATACAGAAAATGCAATTTTTTTAAAATGTAAAGGAATATGTATACTAAAAGGTTAGGACAACCTTAAAAAGTCTCAAACTCAAAGTTCAAGATACATATATCCTAACAAAAGTAAAGTGATCACTATTTGACGTCATCAAAGTTTTGAGGTGGATTTAATGCTTTACTTTCTCTTTTCTAGAACAGAATTTTGCAGTCTTATCTTGTCAGTGAGACCTAAGGGCTATGCAGCATCTTACACGAAATGGAAGAGACCCAAAAAGTAAACCGAAGAAAAAAGTTTGTTTCCTAATACATTGAAAGACATGGTTTGGAAGATATACATGGTATCTTCTTTTATCTATTTTCCTTACAGTAGCACAAACGAAGAAGGGTATTAAACCAGTGGCCAGGTCATGTGATACAGCTTCTGAAAGTGCGTCAGGAGAAAGAGCATAATCCCTGCATGAGACTGCTTTCAGCATCCGAAAGTTCTCAGGATGAATTCCTCCTATCTGCCACAATAAATAAACGAAAAGTAACTAATCTCAAAGACGAAACCAATGGGTTAGATAAAAAAAACTTTTATTTGCAGAAAACCATCCTTTTTCGCATGTTTGATGCAGATAAATATTGGTGAACCGAACATGAATTCCTGTCATCCTCGACCTTTCCTTGTTACCTCTTTTGTCAAGTAAATTAACAATCATGCACAACGTCAAACAATTTTGACATATACCTGGCAAGCTTTCTGTAAAGCAGAATGAGTTTGATCAGAACAATAGACCACCAGTTTTCCAATTGCATCTTTTCCGACCCTTCTCAGCACCCTGTCCCGGGCAGCTAAAAGCACAACTAGAACAGCTTCACTTGCTGTGCCCTGTATGACTCCACCTCCTTGACCTGAAAGTCAATTTCAACAAAAGGAAACCATTTTGTATGGACAATCAACTCCCCTAATTGACCATAGCAAAGATGTCTTTAGGAAACAGTGGACATATTTAAGTTGATCATCCATCTTCCAACCAGTTTATAAAAGTAAGGTTCTATTCCCTCCTAACTTTTCGCCTATCTCAATTTTCTAGTACACAACTTTTAACCAAATCGCAAGATAAAGTGTACTCAAAGAGAAGTTGCCTGTAATATCAAACTTTCATCTTGTTCCAATAAGTGCCAAATAAAAGATTCATATTTACAAATGTTTTGCACACATATCTACTATTGACTTTTTCGAGTGAGTGGAAGACAAGGGTCATTACCTGTTGAAAGGAATTCATCAGGCAACCTAAGTGCTTTAGCAAGCCAATCCAAAACGATCATTTCGAGCTCGGTTGCTGCCGGAGAAGTTATCCAACTAAAACCAACCATGTTAATCCCGGCACTGAGCATCTCCCCCAAAAATCCAGCTACACTACTATTAGAAGGAAAATATGCAAAGTAATCTGGGCTCTGCCAATGAGTCACCCCCGGTAATATTTTTGTCTGAACATCTGGATCAAATGGCACGAGATCCAAATTACACGCCTGCTATCCTTTCTTTTTAAGACAACACTAGATGTCAAATGATTCAATAATACACAAAATTATTAGATATTTCACCTTCAAGAACGTCTTGCAATGTCTCAGAATGAGCAGGTGCAGTTTCAGGAAGTAGCTTACGTAGATAACCGGGCTGTACAAAGACAAGGCGTGGAAACAATCAATAACTGACTACTAACAACTAAACAGAATTCTTAGGATGAAGGATGATTTCTCCTATGTTGACTAACTAGGGTAGTAAGACATTCTAAAAGGAGTGAGCTTTACTAATATCATTCAAAATAGGTTTGTTAATTTCTAGTAAATTCACCACAATGTATTCAGATTAAAAGGATTGTGCATGGGAAATAATAAGGGGAAAGAAATTGAATGGTTGTTATAGAAAAAACCTGAACTTGACTGAGAACAGGAAAGTTCTCGATATCCTTGTAATAATCAGCAATGAAATCCACCATTTTGTGACCATACTCTCTCAGTTGCTCTGCATCCATGGGCTTCAATTCACCATCCCTGAACATATCAAATAAAGAAAGCCCCAAAATTATACACAAAATCACATTCACCAAAACATAGCAAAGGTAATTCAAAGTCAGAATTTCATTTTTGCAAGTGACATTTACATTTTCGTTCTCAGTTAACGTATGAACTCAGTGCAACAGATGAAACTTGAACGCGAAAAATGAGAGTGAAGAAACTACTGGTGTGGAGGGAGGATGAAATCTCAAGTTTCAGATACTTATATTGGGTGTGCAGAGCAAAGGACAACTGGAAGACGTCAATCTCCCACGTTACATTTACCAACTCCTCTTCTTTCAGATGAAGATGGGTTTTGAGTGCATCTTCTTTTCTTATGTATAAATTTTGATTTTGATTCTGTAATTGAAGTTATTTTTAATTAAACATGTAAGTATAAATTTAGATTGAAGTTCCATTTTTGTGACTGTATTATGATTTAAGTGGTCTTATTTTTTGTTTTGCAAATAGGAAATATCACTATAATTATGTGGTCCCTCCTTTCTTATTGTTCTTTTGTACCTCCTTACTATTTTTACACAATTGGCTCCTTTTAATAGAATCTGACCAATTTGTGCGCATTGCGATTATTTGGTATAGCAACACGTATTTGTATGCGTTTCCTTTTGTCTAAGATTCCAAAGTAATTAACTATAGTGGGTGCAATTAATATATGTTCTTTAAAAGAGAAATAGTTTATTTTTTTCAGGCCAAAAGAAAGTAATTCATTACTATTAGAAATAGTTTCAGAAACCAACTAATCGCATCGTTTTCGAATGCAAGCATACGCAGACACACTAGCGGACAAAAACATGATCCATGTGAAGTTATTATATATGAAAAGCAGTTTGCAGGCTTACTAATAGAATTAAAATGTAACCACTCAAACCAAACTGTCTATCCCTTAATTTGTATGGTATATTTTGACTCGGCACGGTATTTAATATAAAAAAGAATTAAGATTTGTGATCTTTAAAGTATAAAGGATAAAGCTTTATATACGTGGTTTGTATGGCTATAAAATTTCTCATTAAAGATAAAATGAAAAGTTTATAATTAAATCATTATTAAATATACCATATCATCATTATATATACATATATATATATAAACGTACGTTACACGTTAATAATGGCACGTGATGATTTAAATATTTATTCATATGAAGGAACAATAAAATTTAATCAAAGAGAGAAATTTTATATATAATACTACAACAACCATCTAAATGCTGAAAAATATTGTTACATTAGCATAATACGTGAATTCAAAATGAAAGGATATCATCAGAGCTTACATCAATGATCAATTTTAGTCATGATAAGCAGATAATTATGTATTGTAGTGTAAAGATATCTAGTGTGATGGTATCTTACCGAACACTTCTTTATAGACAGTGTTTTTTTTTTTTGTATATGTTTCCTTCAAATGCTTTGGTTACTATGCTATATCACAATTGTTGTTGTCGATATTGATATCTCTCTTGAAAGTGAAACATATAGTTATTCGTTTAAGAAAATATATTGTGATAAATATAGTTCAATATGTATGATGTTTGTCCTTATACTTTATTTATAATAACTACAAAATATAAACATACAGAAAATTATTATCACACAAATTTAAAAGGATATTCTTTAGTTTCGGAAGACGAGCGTTGAATTCGAGGATAAACACATACTTAGAAGTACATTGACTAGTATCGTCATAAGTTCTGCATGTATGACGTTATTGTCAAAACTTCTATATAGCGTTTGTGTACTATTACATAAGCTATTCAGCATATATAAGTTTTAAGTAGCAAGACAGACATATTGTTCCTCAAAATCAACCTATATGCAATGAAATATCAATTTAACTTAGTTTATTATATATGTAGTGACACTAAGGCCTCATTTGTTTGTTTTTTAAGATTAAGACGTCTGAATCTAAATACACATCTGAATATCAAGATGTGTATTAAGATTAAGAAATTTGAATCTGAATACACAACTGAATATTAAGATTAAGACATTTGAATCTGAATACACAACTGAATATTAAGATATGTATTATATATGTAGCAGTATTTTAAAAGGCGTTTTCGGGGCGAGCCCTGGGGCGAGGCGCACCAAAAACGCCCTGGGCGATGGTGTGGGGCGAAAGTCTCAAGAGACATACGCCCAGCAATTCGGGGCGTACGCCCGGGCATTCAGGGCATTCGAAGCGTATGCACGGGCGTTTGAGGCACATTTTTTTAGATTTTTTCAAATTAAAACAAAATTTGTTGAATAAGTCCTTCATATAATACCCACTCAAAAGTTTTAAAAAGGAACTGAAATGTACTAAATTTAAAAGTCGAGACTTTTTTTTATTGATTAAAGCCCAATTCATGGTCTTTCCCAATTCTTTATCTTGTCCGCTAGTCAGCTAGTATCTCTCAAAAGTAACGAATATTCAATTTTTTAACAAATATAAAGAGAACTTCATTCTCCTTCATAACAACAAGTTCAAAATTCAAATTGCATGTTAGTCATCCTTTTTGTTCCTCCGTGTAGAAAACTTTATTCTTTTCAACTCAAGTTACTTGAGCTTCATATATATATATATATATATATATATATATATATATATATATATATATGTATATATATATATATATATTCACATATTTATAGTTTTTTTCATTTTTATTCAATTTTACCTATTTATAAATATTTGCTGTAATTATATTATTTTATAAAATATTAAAAATTAAATACATATGGGGATTACGCCCCGTGCCTCGGGGCTTACGCCTCGCTGAGGCATATGTACAACGCCTCGCCTTACGCCCACGCTTTTTATAACACTGATATGTAGTGACACTAAGGCCTCATTTGTTTTTTTAAGATTAAGACGTTTGAATTTGAATACACGTCTGAATATCAAGATGTGTATTAAGATTTGAATACTAAATGATTAAGACTATTTGATTTTTAACATCTGAATGTATAAGCTTTATCTTTATTTAAAAATTAATAAACATAAAATTCAAATGAAATACTAATTAATCTAATTTCTATCAACAAAATATATAATTTTTTAAAATATGATATTTGTTGGTGGTGATGGCTAACGGGTGAATGCCGACTAGAGGCGGTGGTTAGTGGTAGTTTTGGTTGATGGTGGTGGTTCAGGGTAGTAGCTAGTAGTGATTGGTAATGGTGGCGATTATGATTGAGGATGGTGGTGGTGGCGTTGATAGTTAATGTTGGCCCATGAAATTGGTTAGTTTTGAAGATTGACAAAAGAACTCATAAATGAACTTGGTCCATCACTGGCATACATAGACACAAACAGAGTCAAAGGCATGTGAGGTGCTCATGCAGGAGATAAACGAAATATGATAAAATAAGAGATATCTCCTGATCGAAAAGATTGCAAAATGATAAGGAGAGTGACTCCTTATTCAGTAAGAACAAAATCAAAGATAAGGAAGGAGTTGAGGAGTTGAGATTAACTAGAACTCTTCCACCAAGGAAGAGTAGCATTAGAATTCTAGTTAACTCTTTATCTACTAGTCATATATATTACATATTGTTCTTATTGTACATGTACGCACAAAAGCAGAAGTTAAGCAAGAATTGAGAGCAAAATTAGCGAGGCAATTTTGCAAGCACTTTGTGTGAGATTTGAGTGTGCGAATCTGAAGCTACTTGAATCAGCTAGAAGAACCAGTTTCAACTGTTGTTTTTTAGTATATTTTATTTGTAGTGAGTGATTTTAACTTGTACCTTTTCAGCTTTATCTAGAAGCATCTGTAATAGGTACTATGTATTTCAAGTTATAGCTAACTTGGAGTTTGTCGCAAATAGATAGAAGCTAGTTTGTTACAACGGGATTAGAGGTAATCCTTAGGTTTACAAAAGAGTTTTTGTAAATGCTTTTTGGATCACTGATTTAGTAGAGAGTTTTGGGAAATCCTAGTGGGAAGTAGGTCGTGGTTTTTTCACCTTTTGAGTCAGGTGGTTTTCACATAAAAATCTCTGTGTTCTTTATTTTTCTATATTTATTATTCCGCAAACAGCAGGAGTTGGAACACATAGAAAAACTTAGTCCTTCTATAACAAGTGCACACGGAAATTGGATACCACACAAATCACCCCCCCCCCCCCCCCCCCC
>ML297860.1:24667-41344 GCA_005239495.1 Nicotiana undulata
AAATCCCCCCCCCCCCCCCCCCACACACACACACACACACACCCCTCTTGTGTGATATTGACATATAAAACAGCAATTGGTATCAGAGTGAGTTATCCTTGAAGAGGCTAACACCTTAGGAGAAGATCAAGATGAGTGCACTACATGGGAACTGGGAAGAACAATCAACTGCTAGGCCACCACTCTTCAATGACCGGTACTACTCTTGGTGTAAGAACAGGATGAGAGACCATATAATCATAGAAGACTACGAGCTATGGGACATTGTTATTGATGATTCTTTGGCCACTATGAAAAAGAATGTTGAAGGAGTAGATGTGCCAAAGACAAGAGCTGATTGCACTGTTGAAGATCTGAGAAAGTGGGAAAATAATGTTAAGGCCAAGAAGTGGCTTGTGTATGGACTTGGTCCTGACGAGTACAACAGAATTTAGAGATGTGCCAATTCTAAAGAAATTTGGGACACTTTGCAAGTGGATCATGAAGGAACGACTCGAGTGAAGAGTTCCGGAGGTACTCCACTATATTCTCAGTATGAGAATTTCTCTATGAATGAAGAAGAGACTACCCAAGAGATGTATACAAGGTTCACCACACTGACTAATGAACTAAAATTTCTTGGAAGGACTCTACTTGAAGAAGATAAAGTTGAAAAGATTCTGACAAGGGTTCTGCCAGTTTCTTGGGAAAGCAAGATCACCGCAATTCAGGAATTTAAGAACATTGCAACTCTTAAACTGGATGAATTGATTTGAAATCTCACTACCTATGAACTTAGAAGGCAGACAATGAAGATGGATGCGCCCAAGAAGAAAAGGAGTTTGGCTCTCAGAATCATTGAAAGAGTTGGTCTGGAGGAAGATGAAATGGCTATGATCACCAAGGATTTTAAGAAATATCTTATAAGAGGAAATGGTTCCTCAGAGGTAGAAATTACAACAAGACAAGGGTACCTAAAAAACGACCAATGAGGGTTGCTACAAGTGTGGGAAGACTAATCATCACATCAAGAATTGCCCTCGATGGGAAATTGAATGGAATAATGAAAGATCTAAAAGAAGGAACCGGAAGAATGAACATGTTTATACTAAGAAGAACAAAGGATCAACAAAGTCTATGGTTGCTACTTGGGGAGAAAGTTCAGATGAGAAATCATATGATGAAGATGGAGATGAATAAGCACTTATAGAAATTGGCGAATTAGATGAGGAATCTCATGAGGAATATGAGGCAAGTATAATTCAACTAAAAGACAAGATTAAGTTTTTTTCTAAAGAAAAACTCTCTGAATTGTTGCTAGACTTTATTGATAAATATGAGGTAATAAATAAGGAAAAGGAACAACTGTCGAAGGATTGTGTAATTTTAAAGGCAAAGTGTAAGAACCTAGAACTTAGAGTCAGTGAGATTGTGGGTGAAAATACTGCTCGGAAGAACCAGGTTCATACATTTGAAGTTATGTCCTAGAATTAAAATCTGAAAACCTAAAAATGAAACTAGGAACCAGTAAGAAAATAGTTGACAACTCACAACTCGCCTTAGAAGAAAATGTAGGTAAGCTAAAAGATAAACTGTATAGGAAGGATGAACATGTAAGAGTGTTGAAGGAGGAACTAGGCAAGGTGAAGCATGAACTAGATAGAACTTGTAAATGGAACAGATCCTCCGATGTTTTGACATTGCTAGAGGAACATCATAGTAGCAATAGAAGAGGACTTGGCTTTGGGAACCAGCTGCCTAAGTGGGATCCTAAATGTAAGTATCTCACTCTTCTTGAGAACAAAATAGGTACCCACTGTGGTAAGACTAGTCACTATAAAAGTGAATGTAATGCAAAAAAAAAATGCCAGTCAAAAGAACAACGTTTTGTTCGAGGGAAGAATTGGTTTCCAAGTTGGGCTAAAAAGAATTTAATTCATCCCTTTGCTTATAGAAAGATACCAAAACTAGCTTGGGCTCCTAAGACTAACTTCTGGTTTCCTTTTGTAGGTTCAAGTGAAGGGGAGCAACCAAATATGGTATATGAATAGTGGCTGCTCAAAGCACATGACTGAAAACAAGGACTAATTCCTTTCACTTGAGGACCTCAAAGGAGGAAATGTATCATTTGAAAATGGAAAGACGGGTGAAATCATTGGGGTTGGTAAGGTATGTAAGAATGACACTCATTCCATTGAGAATGTCTGCTTGATAGAGGCTTGAAATATAGCCTAATCGGTGTGACACAACTGTGCGACAGAGGTAACTTGGTAGCATTCACCTCTACAAAATGTTTTGTGATAAATATTACCACTGACAAGATTGTTTTGCAGGGAAAAAGAGTGAACAATATATACATCATAGATCTGTCCACACTTTCAGAGAATGAACTAACATGCTTAAGTGTACTTGACAGTGATCCCCTCATTTGGCACAATAGACTTGGACATGCTAGTCTAAGGCAACTCAACAAATTAGTCTCAAAAGACTTAGTGATAGGACTGCCTAACATTAAGTTCAAGGAAGTCAAAGTTTGTGAGGCTTGTGCAAGGGGGAAGCATGTAAGATCCTCTTTTAAAAGCAAGAAAGCGGTAAGTACAACCAGAACGATGAAACTGGTTCATATAGATCTTTGTGGTCCAATGAGAACATTAAGCAAAGGTGGTAAGATATATGTGATGGTGCTTGTTGATGATTATTCTAGATTTACTTGGATATTGTTTCTAACATCTAAAGATGAAGCTTTTGACATGTTCACTTCTTTTGTTAGAAAATCCCAGAAACAATTAGGAAATCAACTTGCATCAATTAGGTCTGATCATGGCAATGAATTTGAAAATGCTAAATTTGCTGAATTTTGTGATGAGCATGGAATATATCATAATTTTTCTGCTCCTAGAACTGCACAACAAAAATGGAGTAGTTGAAAGAAATAATAGGACACTTGAAGATATGGCTAGGACTGTGCTTCTTTCTAGCAAACTACCCCGTAGCTTCTGGGTAGAAGCCATTAATATTGCATGCTATATCATAAATAGGTGCATGAATAGACCTCTTGTAGAGAAGACTCCCTATGAGTTACTTAAAGGGAGAAAGGAAAATATATCCCACCTTAGGGCTTTTGGTTGCAAGTGCTTTGTGCACAATAACAGTAAAGACTCACTAGGTAAGTTCGATCTCAAAAGTGATGAGGGAGTGTTCTTGGGATATTCTTCACATAGTAAATCTTATAAAGTTTATAACAAAAGAACTATGTGTGTTGAAGAAAGTGTACATGTGGTTTTTGATCAAACTAACATTCTTTCTGAGAGACAGGAACAAGATGATGAAGAAATTAGGCAAGTCAGAAACTCAAATGAAACCACAGCCTAGACTGGAGCAACACTGGAAGAAGGAACATGTGATGGAACAAGTTCATCCATCCCGAGCAACATGATAGGGGGAACAAAACAAAATAATTCCCAAACTTCATTGGACCCTGTGCCTGAACCTGTTCCACAACAACAAAGCATTGAAGGAACATCAAGGAGTAACCAGTTGGTTGTGAAACCTTACAAGTATCAAAGTTCTCACCCTATTGAGAATAGTATCACTGATCCAACCTCTGGAATCAAAACCAGATCTTCTTTAAAGAATCTATGTGCTTTTGATGCTTTCTTATCGCTTATTGAACCTAAAAATATTGTTGAGGCTTTGCAGGATGCAGACTAGGTAAATGCAATGCAAGATGAATTCAACCAATTCGAAAAGAGTCAAGTTTGGCATTTGGTACCAAGACCCTTGGATAGATAAGTAATTGGCACAAAGTGGGTCTTCAGAAATAAGCTTGATGAAGATGGAACAGATACAAGGAACAAGGCAAAATTAGTGGTTCAAGGATATAGTCAGGAGGAATGCATAGACTATGATGAAACTTTTACTCCAGTGGCAAGGTTTGAAGCAATAAGACTCCTTGTAGCCTTTGTTGCTTACATGGAATTCACCCTTCACCATATGGATGTCAAGAGTGCCTTTCTAAATGGCTATC
The DNA here is from genome assembly GCA_005239495.1 of Nicotiana undulata. NCBI lineage: Eukaryota > Viridiplantae > Streptophyta > Magnoliopsida > Solanales > Solanaceae > Nicotiana > Nicotiana undulata. The sequence continues at coordinate 28,674 of ML297860.1, forward strand.
TAAAGGAAGAAATGTTTGTCAAGCAACCTCCGGGGTTTGAGAACAAGGAGAATCCTGATCATGTGTACAAACTTGACAAAGCATTGTATGGACTCAAGCAATCTCCAAGAGCATGGTATGAAAGATTGTCAAATGCGTTGCTTGAGCATGAGTACAAGAGAGGTAAAATTGATAGTACTTTGTTCTTGAAAGAAAAAGGTAAAGATCTCTTGGTAGTTCAGATATATGTAGATGAGTTAAGTAAAGAATTTGCTTTTGAAATGAGCAGATGGTGAGCTTAATTTCTTTTTAGGCTTACAAATTAAATAAAATTCAAATGAAACTATGATCCATCAACAAAAGTATGTAAAAGAGTTGCTTAAAAGGTTTAAAATGGAAGATTCCAAAGAAATTGACACTCCATTGCAACAACCACAAAACTAGATGTAGATGAACCTGGTTCATCTGTTGATCAAAAATTGTATAAAGGAATGATTGGTTCATTGTTGTATCTCACTGTTAGTAGACCTGACATTGTTTTCAGCATAAGACTTTGTTCAAGATTTCAGGCTAATCTAAAGGAATCTCACTTAATTGTTGTAAAGAGAATCTCGAGATATCTAAAAGGCACTACTGATCTCTGTCTTTGGTATCCAAAAGGTAGTAATTTTAATCCTGTGGGATATGTTGATGCTAATTATGCAGGGTTTTTCTAGTGGATAGAAAGAGCACCTCAGGTATGACACACTTTCTGGGCTCATCCCTCGTATCTTGGGCCACTAAAAAGTAGAATTTTGTGGCTTTATCTACTGATGAGGCTGAGTATGTGGTTGTAGCCTCATGTGTGTGCTCAACTATTGTGGATTAAATAGCAATTGATGGATTTTGAAATCGATGTTTGATGTATCCCTATCTTTTATGATAACCCTAGTGCTATCAATATGACAAAGAACCTCGTTCATCTTGAATCTTATGTACTGTGAGAAGCCTTAATACTTATTTGACTCAAAGTGGGTCATGTCAGAAGGAATATAAGTGTCATGCTTTGGTAGTAAATTTTATTATTGTGGAATTTATTACGTATTGAACAACGATCTCGACGCAAGAGCACGTATGACCATTTGATGTGTACTCCAAGCCTTGCCTTCCAAATTCAAACCCCCGACAAATTTTGAAGTAGGGGACATTTGTAAGCATATAAATTTTATTAAAATTAAATTCATAAAATAATTTGGATTATATTTTAAAATTCAAGATATATTGGTCCAAATAAATATTATAGGCTAATATAATTGAATTAATTGTATAAGTCCAATATATACAGATTAAATAAATAAGTCTTAATCCATTGGGCTAAAGTGATGAGCCCATTTCATTAAGCCCAATGTCATCTTCCTAGAGGGCCAATTTGGTGCCACGTGTCAAATGATGTGGCACGCCAAGTCAAGCAGAAGAGCCCATAGGATCGTGCCACGTGTCAAAATGACGAAGCGTGCCAAGTCACATTAAAAGGCCAATGAAATCGCGCCCCATGTGCAAGTGACATGTTTTGCCCTATCAAATACGGTAATGTCACACTTCAGTTTGATTGGTCGGAAAGAGTTTGTTCTTATCATAACTCTTCCCTCCCACAACTATAAATAGGGGTATTCATAACCCAGAAAATGGACCAGAAGTGATAGCAAGAAGCAAGAGGGAGCTCGTGGATCAAACGCTGCGGATTTCTCTAAAAGCTACAAGCATTCAAGTGTTCTAAGGATTAAAAGATCAAGATGAAGATTCAAGTACAAGCTTCAAGTCCTTGGATTAAAAGTACGTCAGGATCAAGATCAAGCTTCAAGCACTTGGATTAAAATAAAATAAAATTCAAGATTAAACTCGGAGGCTATTTTATTTACTATTAAAAAGAAGAATCAGAGGATTCATAGAGATTGTAACACTAAAATATTCAAAATAAAATAATACGATTGTTGCGATATTTTCGGTCTAGATTTAATTTTCTCGATGCAAATTTATTGTCTAGAAATAGTATTCTATATTATAATTTTAGTTTTCAAAGCTTTTAAATTAGCTATTACAATTATTTGGAATATTGCGTAGAAATCAATAACAATCTCCAAAATTATCAATTATTCCAACAAGATAATTTATGATATCTTTTAACTTCTCTAAATTGTATTAAATTTAGCTGAAATATAAGCGAGTCTCTTGACTATAATTATGGCAAAACGGGCATTTCAATTGTAGACGTTATTTATGATATAAAGTGATTCTTATATTTTTTATTTACAAAGAAGTTTCATTTTTTTTTTGAACATATCATGCATGAATGATTTTCACCTAATCAATTTTTTACTATTTGAAAAAGAATTCTCATCGAATAAAAATTTAATTGCAATTAAATACCTAAAATTTGGTATGAGCTAGCTAATTAATATTATTTAAATACTACTCTCACTTAAATAATGATTTTTTCAAATTAAATAAACACTTCCCATTCTAACTTTGGTCATTCTTTGAAATACATTTTAAGTTGAATATTGAGTATTTTTGTGGAGCGGTTTCATTTTTTATTAGTTATATACGATCAACATTCATTATTTTTAAGAACTTGTATTTTTATTTTATAATTCAAAGATAAATTTTAAATAATTTTTTCATTCAATTAGGTACACGCGCAAAACGGATACACTAGACTAGTAAATTATAATCATAGGAATGAGACGATCTCAATTAGTAGTAGAGACACCCTTCTATAACGGGTGACACTACTTTTCCAAAACAATATAGTTAAATTCAATATATATGTAAATAAAATATTTTTTGAAAAGATAATTATGTATTTATACAGTGTGTTGATATTGTTTGAAGTAATTCAAAATAGAAAAATAAGTAAAACCTTCCAAGGTGACTCTTGCTATCTCAAACTGAATTATGTTTATAACAAAAAAATTATCTCTGTCTTTACCCGGACAATCTCCTCATGATAGTCTCGCATTACGAGGCTACGAGCTCATCACGGTTTCTCCTCATGATGGTCTCGCATTACGAGGCTACGAGCTCATCACGGTGGGCCCTTGTAGCCTTTTTTTCCCCAGCTATGTCTTACTGTATTTTTAGCCATAATACCTATGCAATTCACCTTCAAATTTTTCCGCGACACCTATATTAATTCACATACGAACACGAGATATAGAAATTAGTTTTCAACCATATTTATCAACAAATTACTATGAAATAAATTTTTATGAGCACATTGATCATCACGGTTTCAAGCTTCACAAATTTTGTGATAGCTTAAATAACTCTACCACAATGCAACCCATTTGTGATAAGAGACAACACAAATAAAACGAATCTTCTTAGTATGTCACAAAATATTTGATGTAAAAATTTTACTAGGTGATGGACGAATGATTCCATCACAAAATTTCGTGACGAATTCAAACTTGATCACAAAACTGAAAGTTTATTTTTGAAAAATCAGAATATATTGCAGTTAAATACATAGGATATTGTTAAATTAGATATTAATAAATAATAATTGAATTAATATATGATCCCTCTCACCCCTTTATAATATTTCCTATTCTATTCTCCAGAACCAATGATGAATCTTTAGGTCACAATTCTCACAAAAATTTATGAAAGAAGGATCTGCCACGCACGTTAAGTTGTATAGAAAATTAGGATAGAATACCAATTAGTAAAAAAGTCAAAAAATAAGAATATGGAGGTTCCCTAGGAATCTTGTGACTTGGATAGAAATTTGGAACCTTCCTTCTAACATCAGCAATGAAAATAAAAGGAGATTTTTTCATATCTTTCATTAAGCGCCACCATCTATTATTAAAAAGAAAGAAGTCAACCATGAGAATTTGTCAAGTGTTGCATTAAGAAAATGCCATGTGGCAATTGTAGGATAAATTAGTTTAGTTAGGTTAAATTAGTATTTGAATTTGAATTTCAAAAAAATTGTTGTAGAAACTATGCAAACTAAAACTGCTTTTAATATTCACAACCCGATAGAGGCTACATCTAACAGTTATATAGTCGAAATCGTTTTCAATTCTCCACATAAGTCATCTTTTTTGGGACTCCCACGATCCCACTTTTCATCCGATAGTAACTACTCTCAACACGCTTCATCTTTCTTCCAAATTCTTTTAAAGGGCATGCTAAATCCAGCTTTTTGGATCCCTTTTCATGGAAAATAAAAAAAAAATCCACTTTCCACATCAAGCAGATTACATGCAGAATCAGAAACAACGCAAAGAAACTTTGTTACCAAAGGTATGTTTTTTGATTACACTATCATCTCTGAAATACCTTTTATATTATTATTTTTGGTTGCAAGCTATAAGTAATAAGATCATTAGAGTAAAAAAATTAATAATCGTTGATCTACTTTGTATATAAATAGGTAAAAAAGATAATTTTGGCGATATATAAAATTCAGGTATAAGTTATGAAGTGTTTATAGTGAAACATCTACCGTAAAAAAGTAGAAAAAGTATCGTATAAATTTAGCTTCTAAAAGGACTTGATCAAATGAAATTGCTTGGAGAAGTTCAACAATAATCGAGTTCTTAGTATTATGTTCCAATTCAAAAGTTGAAAAGTGTAGAAGGGAGTGAAATTATAGTGTTAGGTTATTTCCAGGCGATAGTCAAGTAACAATTGATTTATTCTTGAACTTATAGCCAAAATCATGAATTCCTTTGGTCTTTGACTCTTTGTGTACTGGATGCACTAATAATTTTTGTTGATCTTTAAGGAAGTCTTGATCATCTACATATATATATATTTAAACACATTCTTTGTAAAGTACAGTATTTTAGAAACACCAAATGAAATGTAACCATGAATCTTTGGGCTTGTGACCAACATGCATATTTCTCTTTGACGTTGAAAGAGTGAAGAGGTGAGATGAAAAGAGAAGATATTCTCTTTTTAATTGCATATATTTCTTCAGTTTAGTTTATTTGTTTATTGGGATATCGCAAAATTGAGGTTCAGGGGAGGTGGGAATTAAAGTTTGGTTTTTTAATATATGAGTAACACGATATACATGTCTGTCTTAGTCGTTTCCACATTCTTCATTCTGTTTGAGGAAAGGTGCCAAGTAATATAGAAAATTATTCATAGCAAATAATGAGAAGCATACTATTTATTATTATAATATTTTGTTAGTTCTCTGTTCACAGGCAATTAAGAAAGTTGGTTATGAAGCCTTCCCCTTTTAAATTCTGCATTTTATATTTTTATATTTTACCATAATTTATTCTTATTAAAATATTTGGTTAAGTTGATTGTTAGTTATACAATTAATGATGCATATAAAATATATTTTGTAACATGAAAACATGGTATCTTGAACCCCCAAAAAATACAAACTATTTTGTCGAAAGTGAAGAAAGACTTCCTCCTATATCTGATGTGGGTGACAATATCATCTATCTAATATATTTATAGTTGTGTAGTAAGCTTAGGGGTATAAGCCGAAAACTATCCGTAATTGGATGTTCTTTTAACGAACTGTACCATCATGATGTAATAATGGAGACTGTTGAGTGGTGTTTACCGAGAATTGAATTATGGTTTCACGTTGCATGTCTTGTCCTCTAACGTTTACGGTTCGTACCCCGCACATAGCGGAAGCTAGTGCACCAGACTGCCCTTTAGTAAATTGAAAAGAACGTCAGTGTTCCATTGAAGTCTTGACTGAATGGACAACTTAGTATGTCTTTATAGACTACAAGTGGAGTGTGCAATAAGGGGATAACTTCTCTAGCATAGCCTATAGATGACCTGGGAGTAGAAGTAGCAGTAGTAATTGTCTTACATCAATATACGCTCATAAATTTTACACATAACATGGCAGTTACAAAATAACACCGAATATGAGGATGATTTAGAGTACCCTGGTATGACAACTATATCTTTGCACACTTTTATTATAATTAAAGAAGAATCTCTATATATATATTGAGAAATATAGATGTATATATATTAAAATTCCATCCCTATTAATTGATTTAACTACTACTGTCTAATTCTGAAGCCTCAATATTACAGAAAAGTTATGTTAATATTAAGAAGGTAACTATATCAACAACCTCATGGTGACTTCCTTTGACATTTATCGATTGTTTTGGAATAAATCTAATTTGACCCTTAAATATTTGGGAGTAACAGATGCTTAGTTGTATAAGGAGGACTTCACAACTTATGTTGAGAAGCATGGCTTCTGTTTTGACGTTGATGTATTCCTCTATTTTTGGATTGACCTTTTATGCGAATGTAAGAATGCTCTTTGTTTTATATATATCTATGCTATATTAAAAGTGGGAAGCCCTTAAGTTAAAAGTCAAATCACTTTTTTACCCTCTTATCTTAAGAACCTATTTAATTACCAAAATAAAAAGAAAGCCTATAAAGCACTTAAGAAACAGTGGCAACTTTTGGCTTTGAAGAAACCATTTCAGTTCGGAGGAAGCATGAAACGTTATGAAGCAATAATTCTCTTTATTTCATTGGCTAGAAACATAGTTTCACTCTTCGTTGTAGAAATGAATCGAAGAGGCCCTTTTTGACCATACATTGGTGTAGCAAAGTAAAGATTATATATTTGACAATAACATTATTTGGTGGAAGTGGAACCATTGCTTCACTTGTATGAATAAGGTCCTCTTCGTCGAGTTTGATGCTTGTTGAGTCACATGACTTACCATTAAATTGAACTTCCTCACTATAATTATGTTACTACAGTGACAAAGATATTCGTTCATTTCAGTTAACTCATGAATAGACTCGCCGTATCCCGGAATTAATCGTCAAGTATTTTTTCTATTGCAGTGAGAATTTGATTGGCCTTCTCCACGATATCTTGCACGGAGAGTTGGTGATTCTCTATGGAGGTTCCGTAACTTTCATAAGTGTTATTGGATATTTATATGATTGTACATAAACCTATACAAAAGTGAGATATTGACCAAGGAAGTTCGAGAATCTAATTTATGCCAAAAGGAAAGTTCAAATAGGAATAGGACGCAAAGCCCTTATGGACCTCTATATTATGGCTTCAGAGATAGCTTACGAAAAATGAAAAGATTCCACATCTCAACATGTTGATTACTCTACTACGATATTGGATAGTCAAAGAGATGACATCAAAAATTTAAAGTGAACAAGAAGGATGCGACAAAATCGGGTTATATTTCTTCCCTTTTTCACTTATTTTAAATCTTTTTTTATTATATAATTCACGCCTTTATGTGGTGTTATCCTTTATTGCAAACCAAAAAATTATACAAAAACAGAGGGGGACTTATGAGCCAAAACCTTCAGCAAATGCAACTGATTACAAATGCACAATATAGTTAGAGGGATGATATGTTGCAAATCTATTGTGCGATGATCTTGAGATTCGTGCTAAATACATGGATGACATTTTTAGTATGCTTATCTCGCAGCCGAATAAAAAAAATTAAAAAGCTATTGTAACTATGTTAAGAAGATCATGGTTATTTCTAATTGAGGGATGATAAATATTTTTTTTTGGAAGAATAATATTTATACTTGAAACTTGATTTAATGTTTTGGGATTATGAAATTAAATAGTATTTATACTTTTATGTTATTTTAAAATCGATGACCTTTTGTGAATTTGGTGTCTCTTGAGAAAGATGCACAATCTATTACTCTTTTTGTCCCAATTTATACGATGCACATTTTATGTGTAGAAGTAATATTACTTTAAACTTTTTATTTTACCTTTAATTAAATAATTTATAGCCACACGCATATTTATAGTTTATTTAAACCACAAGTTTCAAAAAAAATTCTTTCTTTTTTAAACTCCATGCCAGTTAAAGTGCATCACATATATTATACACTCAAGACAATGGTTCACAAATTGTACTAATGATAAATCAAAATAATCATGGAGCAGAGAATGTTGTTGAGAGGAACTAATATTTGGTTGTACTATAGAAGGTGGGCTTCACTACTTATTTTAAGAAGTATAAGTTCTGTCTTGATATTGTACTACATGAGCATGTTACAAATGATTGGGTATCTTTTTATCCATACGTAGAAGATTTAGTTTACAAATTTAATACAAGATTTAGTTACAATGACTGTTGCTTTATACAAAGGTTGTGCACAAAATTTTCATAATTGATTTCGACTACCTTTTTTTCCCCTTCTCAATAGAAGATGATTTACCACCTGTTAGTTCATTCTTGATAATTTTTGTTCATAGGGAATGTCATGAGGAGTGCAAAGAAGCTGTATCATCATTGATTTTTGTAGCAGCAAGATTCGCTGATGTATCAAAGTTACGCCAACTAAGAAGTGTATTTACTGAGAGATTTGAAAATTTCCTTGAATGTTATATCAATAAAGAGGTAGTGACTCATCTTTTCACTGTCATAATATGTTTGCTTAAACTTACAACTGCAATTTTATTTTTTTCTATAGCTTTAAAAAATATTATTGCTTCAAATATAATATTTGCAGCACTGATGCTACAATGCAGACTCCCAAAGACATGATACTGAACCAAGCAAACCCGTGCATTTGTCGTTTCACTCAGTGCCCGCATCTCTGATTCCATGAAGGGGCAAAAAGAGTAAAAAGATTAAAGAACAAAAGCAAACAAATAAAAATTGCTGCCTCCATAAAATATATACATGTTCTTCAAGTAAATTGAATTTTCGTGAATGGCCTTCACAATTCCTTCAAACTTTCGCTGCTCGAGTTCAATGCCCTGTAACAGGTAAAAAGTTTAAGTAAAATTCTTAGGGCTATAGAACAATGGAAATATCAACTTAACATAACAATAAAACAACACCGTATGTGATCCTTTTCCAGAATCAATATATTGGCAGGAAATATATTACAACATACCAAACATATACTAATGTCAAAAAATACTTGCAATTGTTTAGCATCAAAGCTAATTTGAATTGTTTTTTTTAAAAGTAAACTTGACCAGTTAAGACTTGATAGTGATTTTACTTTTTAACATTATGCTATCCTTTACTTTATGTTTGGAGTTTTCATTTTTAAGAAATATATCATTCTATTTCTCTTTACTTGCCTATGCACATTTTAAATATATTTGTCTTTTCTTACCCTTTATTTTATTTTTTTCAGTACAAGATTTATTTACAAGGACTGTTGCTTTATAGAAAAGTGATGCACAAAATTTTCATAACTGATTTCGACTACCTTTTCCTCCCCTTTTCAATAGAAGATGATTTACAACCAATTATTTTACAACTTAATCATATATCCACTGCTTTGCAGATTTATAGGCCTTGTGGACCTTTTTACGAAAGCCTAACTTGACAGGACCGGATGGTCGATTCATAAGTGTTCGAGCATTGGTCGGTTGCCCTAATAGGTAAGGCAAGCGCTCATCGATTTCTTTACTGATATAGTAATACGTGTTTGTAATGTTGCATCTACTGAAAGAATTTACTTCCTGCACACTTTAAAGCTATTTAATACGTAACTAAAGATATTTCATTGTTTGATTACTTTCATACTCAGGCGTGGTAGTACTGCACTTGGACTATGCATTGTACGTACCCTTGTGAGTTCAACTTTTTCCTGTTTCAAATCAATGAGTTTTCGGAATTTGAGACTTCGAATCCACAAGAAAAAATATTTCAATTTAGATTTGGCTTGAAAAATAGTTCAAGTTCTATATTTATCATTTGGACTTCATGACGCCTTAAGCCCCTAACAAGCCAATGGATGACATAAACATCAACTCTCACCCAAAAATTACAAATCGTTCATTATTACTAAGAAAGTTCCCCCTGAAATAGGCTTTAAACATACAATTGGAGAATATTGATTGTCTTGCAAGTTTCTAATGATCAAGGATGATATGCAGGTTAATAAAATGGGTGGAAAGATTAAAGTTGTAAAGAAAACATGGACCAGAGACGGTGATGCAACTATACCTTCAACTAAACTGTCGTGTAGAGTCATGAGATACAATTGCCAGTTCAATTTTGAAGAACATAAACTGAGGGTAAGTAAAACTATGAAATGATGTCTCTGTAGTGTCGCACCTACAAAATGATGTATTTGTAGGAATGCGTGGAGCATAACCAAAGCATCTTAGGCTAACTTATTCATTTTATCATATACATGTACGTGAGTTAGTCCCATTCTTTGTCAACGCAATCATCTCTAATCCGATATAATCTGATATTACGCATCATAACATTCAAATGTCTAAGACACGTAGGCCCAATATTTACACACATAAAACATTGTTGCTCTTCCAATTATTCTAATAAGTCGCACTCACTTTGCTAGCCCGGAAGGCTCCTCCAAATCAGTCATCATGTTTGAATTCTACGTATTACATCTTCATCTACCATACTGTTCTTCTAATGACCGAGCCTGGATATCTAAATTGCCTTCATTTTAAGGACGCAATTTGGTGCACCTCTACAAGTGAATTGGCGGTTCAAATCTCACTCTTGACTATTTATTTGCAATTATATTAAAGTAATTCATTTGCTTCATGTTTTTAGTATTCCAATTAGACCAAGGTGATGCAAATCTTATGTTATAGACTGAATTACAAGTTGCAGCCTTATATTATTTGTCATTTAATCACGTGTTTTGCTTTCCACAAATTACAGAGTATTTCTTGCAGACAAGTGCTATTTTTTCAGCGTAAGTTGATATCGTTGATGAAGAAAGGAATGAAAAGACAATTGTAAAATGTTGGATGATTTATTGAATATTCGTCTTCTCCAGTGAATCACATCTATTCTTTAATATCGGATGCGTTCCACATACTACTAGCAGCTTTTGTGATTACAAGATTCTGAGCTGACTATAGCCTTCAATGTAGCAGACTATAATGAAGTAATCCCTCATATTTGAGGTACTTAAAAAATCTATTAATGGTAATTCAAGTAAGTTGGTCGATTTATTTGATCAACTAATGTAGAAGCATACTTTAAGTCCTTATGTATTAGTCGGAGAATTTATTTTGTCTCTTTATTTTTCTTTTGTTTTCAGGTAGCTTATTAAGAGAAAGTGACAAAGCTAAATGAGTTAGCTGGTTTTTCGGCGCGTGAAAAAATCAAATTTATTGAGTTTAATTTTCTTCTTCTTTTTCTTTTACTCTTGCTCCTAAGTTTTTAACTCAGGCTCTTTTTTAACAAGTCACTTGGAATTGATAGTCCTTTGCAACAATAATATAGAGACTTACCCGATAAAAGTCATCTATTTGTTTTTTATCTTAATTATTTTTATTGCAATCACTAAATTAAATCTGCAATATACATATATTTTTATTATCTCTCTTCGGTAAATTTTTTTCTTTTAATCGACATGTACTAGTTAATACTTAATAATTAAAGTAACAAGTACCTTCGCCTACAAAATTAAGAAACGGTAAACGTCGTAATTTATTTACTTTTTCCCTACACGTACTCGTCCCCCCTCCCCCCCTCCCTCCTCCCCCGAGTCATGACTTAACCAATCAAAGACAGCGCAGAAAAAATTAAAAAATAACTGAAGAGGAGTGAGAATGAGCAAAATAGCTCCATAATCAAAAAATTTCTTTTCAAATTTCTTTTAAATTGGGTAAAATAGGGTTTTAATTTATCACTTTCTCTTCACCTGTGTACACTTCTGAGTTGTTTTCCACAAACCTTAGTATTCTCTTTGTTGTTCTATTTAAAACCCTAGTTTATTTTTATTTTACAAAATCTTGGTTATTTTGTTTGAAAATTGGGCAAAGAGAAACGTGTGACATTTTGGGGGATTGAAGAAATTGAGGAAATTCGATTCACGGGTCAATGGGCATGATGGTTGATCCGGAGAGAGTGATATTGGATATAAGCTCTGATGAAGAAGTGGGCGGCGACGGGGACGGCGGAGGGAGCGATGACTATTCGTGGATAATGGAGCTTTTGGATGAAGGGGATGGACGCAAAAAGGACGATTCTTCTGACGATGTGGTGGTAGTGGGGGAAGTTATTAAGAACCCATCGAAGCAAAATTTGAAGTCTGTAAGTAATGCTACTGCTAATCCTGACGATGATGCTGATGATGATTGTGTGGTTTTGGAGGAAGATCCAGATAAGCCTGTTGAAGTTGAGAACGAGAGAGGTGGTGATGATTCTGATGATTTGCTTGTTGTTAGTGAAAAGGGTCAGGTATTTTTTTTTGCTTTGTTTTTGTTTTTGCAAATATTGCTCCTTTTTCTGATATTTTCCCAATTGATGTTATGTTCGTTTTTGTTTGCTTTCCTTCTTGTAGTGTATTGATTTAGTGCTGGCAAGTTCTAGTTTAGTAACAAAATGGCAAAGGAAATAAAATATAAAAGAATAGATGGAAAGATTATGACTATATAATGTTCCAAAAGAGCTGATATTTCTGATTTCACAGTTAGACTTTTGCTATTGGCTTCTAACATTTGCCGGAAATGATTTTGGTGATATGGAAGAATCCTCTAATTATTAATTCTGTGAATGAACAGAAAAAGATATTTCTCCATCTAAAACCCTATTGAAGTTTACTAGCTTTCAAACACATAAAGATCTTAAATTGGGATACCTCCTTATACATGTCATAAAAAGGCTACAAAGAAAAGCGTAAAGGTAGAAAACGGGGGGGGGGGGGGGGCCCACGGGGGGGGAAAAAGG
>ML297860.1:41502-65547 GCA_005239495.1 Nicotiana undulata
TTTGGTGGGGGGGGGGGGGGGGGGGGGGGGGAGAGAGCCCAGTGTTATCAAAGGCGAAAAACGCAAAAGAGCTCTAGGTTCGTTGAGGCTTTAAGCACAAATAACGCGTGGACTTTAATGAAGAAAGGCGCAAATAGAGGGAAAAATACTAATTTGTATGTGTAGTCAAATACTAATAATTAAAAGCATGAATTATAAATATATGGACAAAGCAATTGAAAAACAATTACGTTAAAGTGAAATATCAATTGTTTAATGTTGCCTCTTTAGTATTAAGCTCATTGGCAAGGAAAATTATGCCTTAAAGGCTTGATGGCGACACTGAAGCGCCTTCTAAGCAAGGCAAAGCGCTCAACATGTTTTGCGTCTCGCTTCAAGGCTTAAACGCGCTTTACCCTATAAATTGTCCTTTTTTTGGATAGGAAAACAGAAAAGGGTGGAAAATCTTGTAATCTGAACACTACCTGTGCTTTTGGAAGCTCAATTTATCTGTATGATACATTTATATTGTTTTTCATCTGGGTTTATAATTGGGCTCATATCGGGACTGCTGTTGTTTCAATTCACAAGTAATTTTTGACTTAGTTGTTTTTTCGTATAAACTTAATAGCCAAGCCAGTGTTATTTTTACCTCTCCGACATCTCTGAGTATGAAGTTTTGCATCTATGTCAGTTGCAGGTGAATATATTCACTGGACATAATTGGGATATAAAAATAACTTCTATATCATTTGACTGTGCAAAAAATTTGTCTTGTCATCTTGTCCATTGCCATTAGCTTCTATTAATTTTCTATCTTGTTACACTATGGATTATCTCAATTTCTTTCTTTCTTTAACCATTTCTCAAATTAGAGTATACCTTTTCATGTCAGGGTAAGCTTCTTTTTTATCATTGTCATGCCACCTCTTTTTCATTTAAGAAAAGCACAATATATTAAGGCAAAGCACAAGTGAGATGCATTGTTTATTTATCTTCATTCCGTCTTTCGAAGAAACTTCAATTGCTCAAGGGAGATATTATCAGGTGGAATAAAGAGGTTTTTGGGAGGGTAGAGGTAAAAACGAGGGAGCTTATGCATGAATTGGGGGAACTAGAGAGAGGGGAAGAAGCGAGGGAGTTAGATGAATCTGAGAAAGCGAGATTTGGGGAGGTTAAGAGGGAAATAGTCGAGTTAGCAATAACTCAGGAGACTAGTTGGCGACAAAAATCGAGGGCACTATGGTTGAAGGAGGGGGATTCAAATACCAAGTTTTTCCATAGGGTGGCGGTTGCAAATCGAAGGAGAAACTTCATAGAGTCCTTAGTTGTGGATGGGGTGAGGATTGAGGGAGAGGAGGAGGTAAAGAGGGGCGATTGTGGGGTTTTATGAGAACTTATACAAAGAGGAAGTTAGTTGGAAGCCGACCTTAAGGGGAATAGAGTTCAACCACATAGAGGAGGGAGACAGTGAGTGGCTAGAAAGGGCTTTTGAGGTGGAGGAGGTGCACGAGGCTGTGTCGAGTTGCGCTGGTGATAAGGCCCTCGGGCCTGACGGTTTCTCCTTGGCCTTCTTCCAGCTCTGTTGGGATACCATCAAGGGGGAGTTGATGGAAGCCATTGAATACTTCCATGTGAATGGTGTTTTTGTGAGAAGTATCAATGCTTCTTTTATTACTATTTTGCCTAAGAAAGAAGGTGCATCTTGTATAAGAGACTACATGCCTATTAGTCTTGTGGGGAGCATTTACAAGATTATTTCTAAAGTGCTCTCCAACAGACTCAAGAAGGTCCTTGACGTGTCTGTTTCGTCTTCCCAGAATGCGTTTGTGGAAGGTAGGCAGATCCTGGATGCTGCTTTGGTAGCAAATGAACTTAGACTCCAGAAGGAAAAATAGAGAACCCGACTTACTATGCAAGTTGGACTTTGAGAAGGCTTTCGACCATGTCAATTGGGAGTTTCTGGATTTCATTATGATGCGGATGGGGTTTGGGGCAAGATGGAGGGGATGGATCAAGTTCTGCATTTCCCCGGTCAGATTCTCTGTCCTCGTTAATGGTAGCCCGTGTGGTTTCTTTGGCAGCTCCAGGGGTCTCAGGCAAGGTGACCCCCTATCCCCATGCTATTCATCATAGTGATGGATGCTTTGAGTAAAATGATGGATCGTGCGGCGGGCGGAGGCTTCTTGAGAGGATTCTCAGCTCCGATCGGGGTGCCCAGTGCCCGAAGAGTCTCTCATTTGCTTTTTGCGGATGACACCCTGGTTTTCTGTGATGCCAATATGGATCAGCTGACCTACCTGAAGCAGGTCCTGCAGTGGTTTCAGATAGTATCAGGGCTCAAAATTAACCTCGGCAAGTGTGAGATTTTCCCGGTGGGTGAGGTTGCTAACATTGATGCTTTGTCTCATGTTCTCAAATGTAAGGTGGGCTCCCTTCCCACTACTTACTTGGGTCTCCCATTGGGCGCTTCGCATAAGGATACTACGGTTTGGAATCCAGTGATAAAAAAGGTTGAAAAAAGCTTGGCAGGCTGGCAGAAACGGCACCTGTCAAAAGGCGGCAAAGAAGTGCTCATTAAAAGCACTTTATCGAGTAGGCGCACCTATTACTTGTCCCTGTTGCAAGCTCCTGTGAGCATCACAGAAAAACTGGAGCGGCTTCAAAGGAATTTTCTTTGGGATGCGGCGGATGGAACTAGAAAGTTTCATCTAGTGAATTGGCAGACAGTCACTTCCCCAAAGAAGTGGGGTGGACTTGGAGTAAAAGATCTTAGAGTATTCAACAGAGCTTTGTTGGGGAAGTGGTTGTGGAGATTCGGGGTTGAAGAGCATGCTCTATGGAGGGAGGTCATAGTAGAAAAGTACGATTCCACGAGAGGGGGTTGGAGGACCAAGGCAATCACAACACCTTTCGGGTGGCATGTGGAGGAGCATCATGATGAATTGGGAATCCTTCAGTGGCAACATCACTTACATGGTTGGAGATGGAAGGAGAATCAGCTTTTGGAATCATAAGTGGTGTGGAGAGGATCTTCCGAGGGTCTCCTTCCCCACGTTTTCAGAATTTTAAATCAGAAGGAATTGATGGTCCAACAGATTCGTAAGGAGCATGGGGGTAGTATGGGACCTCTCATTTAGAAGGAACATGCAAGATTGAGAGATTGTGGAGCTCCAAGATTTATTGACATTGCTATATGGGCCATCATGTGATTCTTGGAGATGGGGTTTGCGTGGCGACGGTTTGTTCACCGTAAAGTCCTTTTACCATAGTATGTTGGTGAGAGAGGAGGCCTCTTTTCCATACTCCTCGATCTGGATTCCTAAGGCACCTACGAAGGTGTGCTTTTTTGCATGGCTAGCGGTTTGCGAAAGAGAGGAATTACACTTGTTAGTTGGTGCTACATGTGTACAAGCTCAGGGGAAGAGGTTGATCATCTTTTGTTGCATTGCCCTGTGTCCTCGGCTTTGTGGAGGGCAATTCTGAACCTCTTTGGTGTTTAATGGGTGATGCCAAGCATTGTAAAGGAAATGTTATATAGCTGGGCCGGTTTTCGTAGAAGAAGAAAGCAAAAGGCGTGGAAGTACGCCCCGTTAGCTCTCATGTGGATAGTTTGGGGGGAGAGAAATAGGAGAGCTTTTGAGGGTATTGAGTCTACTTTTTCACATCTTAAGAATAGTCTTTTATCTTTGATCGCTATTTGGTGCACTCATGTAGCCCCCATTTGTATAGAAGATTGGGCGTCTTTTGTAGAGAATCATGTTCTGATGTAAATTCTCTCCTTTTTGGTATACTTCTTGTATACGGGAGTTCTCTCCCTTTTGATTAATACAATTTACCTTATCAAAAAAAATTGGTTAGGGCTTTTTCTCAAAATCCATATTTTTTCAGTTATGGCTATAAGGTTCTTATTGGATGATAAGCTAACATGGTTGTTACTAGTCGATAAGTGGTATTTCTTTTTTTGGTTCCTACGATCAATTAGGGGTCAGTATGGTTGCTACTTTGAATTTTTCTTGAACTTTTAGTATCACAATTTTCATGGTAGCTTCATCATCTTGCCTAAGTAATAAAAGACTGGTTAAGGGATGTACTTATTAAATAAAAGACTTGTTATGGGACGTGAAACAAGAAAGAGAAACTAGAGTGGAAGAGAGAAATCTAGAGAGAACCTAGTGAATTCTTACCTGATGATTCTTATGTTACAAAGCACACCTATTTATTGGTGTAATCCTATACAAAACCTAGAAGTCTGTGTAAATGTAATAAATTATTGGGGCTATACTTTTATTGTGACTATTCATTCCTTGACTTTGGTCTTTTTATTTATTAGGTATTTTTAACTTTACCATTAATCTCCATGTGGGTGAGCTTATCTTCTTGGCCTTTATAATGTTATCTTATTCCATGTGGATGTCTTCAAATACTCCTTCTCAAGGTAGACCATAAAAATATAGGCTCCAAGTTTGCGCACTTGTGCTCGATTCTTGGACCTCGGGGTGCTTTGGTTTGTCTGCAAAGTTATCATTTGAAATAACAAAATTGGTAGAGATAATCTTGAGTAGTATTTTCGTACGTATAAAATGACAATTGATTTCAATGTGTTTTAGTTCTTCTGGAATTACTGAATTATACACAATGCACCCTGCAGTTTGGTTGTCACAAAACATTTCCTTTTCTTTAATTTTTCAAATCATAACTCGAGTAACTGCTCGACCACCTAATTTCACATATTTTCAAGGTCATAGTTCTATACTTTGCTTTGAACCACATTTTGCGTCTTACTTCTTCAAAAGATTTACGTTCCACCATTTAACACGGTGTAGCTGCACATGGACCACCTGTCAGATGAAGATCCGACCTATCCTCCATTTGCATAATAGAAAATTTTGTTGTTTCCTCGATCATTGTATAAAGTATATGGAAGGATGCATACCACAACATCCTGTGACTATCATGTAGGATCTTGTGGAAATTGACTAACGACACTGACTTCAGATGAAATATCCGGGCAAAAATTTGATTTCCGTACTAATTACTTATGGTGTTCTGGTTCTGATATGGGCTCCCCTGTTCCGAAGTGTGTTCATTGATCGTCAGTTGGTCATACTAGTTTTATCCAAAATGTAGAGCAAGAGATGACTACATTCTAGTTGGACTGAACAACGTCTATGCTGAGACAAAATTTAAGCCTCCTAATTTCTTGGTTTGAAAACGAGTAAAGAGCTGACTCTTTAGCGCCTCCATCTCTTTTTGTTCATCTGTAGCTCTGACAACCATTTCGACAAGGTATAGACTCAAACCCTGTGCATAGTGTCAATAGAAATGGAATGATCCAGTTTACTAAGGACAAATCCAGATTGATGACTGCAGAACTGAAGCGTCCAGACTATGCTCGTGAAGATTGTCTCAAGTCATATTAGTTTTATCCAAAATGTAGAGCAAGAGATGACTACATTCTAGTTGGACTGAACAACGTCTATGCTGAGACAAAATTTAAGCCTCCTAATTTCTTGGTTTGAAAACGAGTAAAGAGCTGACTCTTTAGCGCCTCCATCTCTTTTTGTTCATCTGTAGCTCTGACAACCATTTCGACAAGGTATAGACTCAAACCCTGTGCATAGTGTCAATAGAAATGGAATGATCCAGTTTACTAAGGACAAATCCAGATTGATGACTGCAGAACTGAAGCGTCCAGACTATGCTCGTGAAGATTGTCTCAAATCATAAAGATGATCAATGAAGTTGACATGCTAAACCAGACTATCTTAAGCAACAAGAAAGGTGTTTGCTCATTTATAGACTTCTTCCTCTAAGCCACCATGCATCTTTGCTATCAAGTTGATAAACATTCTAATGTCTCATGGACGCCACAGATATGAATGCTCATAGATACAACCTTATCAATGGGATAGAAATAGACATCATCCCATCCATAAACTTGAGTGTATTCTTCGTTCAAAAGATTAGCCTTGAGCTGATCAACTTGTCCATTTGGCCTAATATGTACATGTTACCAGTGAACTATGTTTAGCCGGTAATGGTACTAATTCAAAGACTTATTCGCATATAAGGAAGGTGTTTTATCAACAACTTACATCGTAAAAAAGGCAGGTGTTTTATCAATCATCACATGTTTCCATTTGGGACACTTGTAAAACTAAAAATAGACTAAGAAGATAACGATGGAAATTTAAGAAGATATAAGTGGGGAGAGGGTTACGAGTGGAGCAAATACTTTTCTTGCGGCATAAAGAAATCCTATGTGAGAGCGCAATCCTTGTTGAAATAGGCGCCGATAAAGGCACTACAAGATTGATCCTTGCGCCATGTAAACTAAACCTGATGTTTAAGTAGAGAAGGGTAGACCAATGTTTTGGAGAGCGAGAAGCGGAAAAAAGCGAGGAGGCCTCGCTTCATCGAAGCGAGAAGCGCGAAGCGAAGCACACACTTTTTTCATGTGAAGCGCAATTTATCACATAAATAAAAAAAAATCAAATAGGCATAGATAAATGGCTAAGAACTCAATAAAAATAACATATTAAGCAAATATTTCAATTCATAAATCAAGAAGTAAATAATAGAAGAACAAAGCATAAATTAGGGCAGAAGAACAGAGCATAAATTAGGGCAGAAGAGCAGAGCAATAAAAACTGAAAAAAATAGAAAGAAGAAAAGAAAAACAGAGCATAGAACAGAAGAACGGAGCATGAATTAGGGCATAAGAACAGAACATAAATTAGGGCTAGGGCACAAGAACAGAGCAATAAAAACTGAAAAAAATAGAAAGAAGAGAAAAAAGAGTCAGAACAGTGAACCAAGGAGGGGAGGGGGAGGGGGAGGAGGAGGGGGAGGAGAGGAGACTTACCCGTCGTCGCTTGCAGCAGAGTGTTTGCGTAAGTTTATTTGCGAAGTGTATTTGCCAAATTTAAAAAAAAAAAACCCTAGCAGATGCTTTACCCTCGCTTAAGCGCGGCTTTTTGCGCTTTTTCCATCGCCCCGCTTCTCGCATTTTAGGATAAAGCGTGCGCTTTTTTATGTGAGTCGCTTTTTAGGGCAGAAAAGCGCTATGCCATCGCCTCGCGTCGCTTCTGCGCTTTAAGCGAGAAGCACACGCTTTTTATAACACTCATAGAGCTGCTGACCCATCATCCCCAAGTTCTGAGGATTGCGGTTGGTCTTAAGGGTTGGACGAATTTCTCGGTCATCTGAAAAAAACCTAATGTGACACTAACTTACTCAGAACCCATTCATTAGTATGAACAAGTTCAAATCGATATGCACAATTATTAACTGATCTCAGAGAGGATGTGTTTTTTTTCCCTTCAAGCTGGCAATGCTCACTAGAAGAGACATTCCCTGAAGTTTTGAAAGATGTGGATGTCCACAACTATGGATAAGAGGAGTGAACATCAGTGGCCGCTCATGGAAGATGAACTAGCAGAGAGAAGTAAAGCCCTTGTCCACTCCTCATTCCTGCACAAGAACATATGTATTGCTAAATTGATAACAATCAAAGTCTTTGGCAAGTTCACCGATTTTAGAGTTTTAGGCTTCTGAATAAAAAATCTAGTAGGTATGAGACAAAAAGTTGGCGAGGCAGGAGACTTGAGTTGACTTGTTTGTGCCACATAGGTGATAGATGACTCCTTAGCTGCAATAAGTTAAGGAATTTATCTTAATTAACACTCGAAATCATGGTGGTCTGATTCCTTAAAGGATTTTGATTTTCTATTTGGACTACAGTTGCAGCACCAGATGACAACATCATATGTAGAACATGTGTGTTTGATATTTCCTCTACCGAAGTGGGTGCAGTTAAATGGATTCCCTTAAGGACGGGTTCCTTTATCTCGACAAGAAGCTTCTAGCATTTATCTGTTGGGAAGTCAGGTCAGAGGTCTCCATATTACTGGCTCAAGCCTCAGTGACTTTAGGCAAGATCAGAAATTTGGCAGTGAATGCCATGCCTGAATCGCATTGATGAATTGAACGGCACCCTTACCTGTTTATTATTCCCGATGTGCGTGGACATATCATCTTCTCTCTAGTTGAACCCTAGAAATTCATTACGGACATTGTCATAGTGTTGGGTTTCACTTATATACAACAAACAACAACAACAACCACCCAGTATAATTCCACAAGTGGGGTCTGAGGAGAGTAGTGTGTACGCAGACCTTACCCCCCTACCCTGGGGTAGAGAGGCTGTTTCCGATAGACCCTCGGCACAAGAAGATGAAATGCGATAATAGAATAGTAACAACAACATAACCAGAAAGATAGTACCAGCGAGCCAAGAGTCAAAAAATATACCTGGGGTGGCAAGGTCCTAAAAAATAGTACGAGCGCAACATGTACCACTAGCATACTAAAACACGACACTAACCGACTAGACTTACAGAACGGAGTAGAAAAACGCTCAACGGCCTAATAACCCTAATGTTCTCCCTCCATACCTTTCTATCAAGGGCCATGTCCTCGGTGAGCTGAAGTCGCGCCATGTCCTGCCTGATCACCTCTCCCCAATACTTCTTAGGCCGCCCTCGACCTCTTCTTATACCCGTCAGAGCCAACTGCTCGCACCTCCTAACCGGGACATCTAGTCTTCTCCTCTGTACGTGCCCGAACCATCTGAGCCTCACTTCCCGTATTTTGTCTTCCATGGGAACCACGCCCACCTTTGCCTGAATATCTTCATTCCTAATCTTGTCCAACCTCGTGTGCCCGTACATCCATCTCAACATCCTCATTTATGATACTTTTATCTTCTGGATACGGGCAATCTTGACTGACCAACATTCTGACCAATACAACATGGCGGGTCTAATCATCGCTCTGTAGAACCTGCCTTTGCCTTTAAGTTCAAGGGAACCTTCTTATCACACAAAACGCCAGATGCTAACATCCATTTCAACCAACCTGCCCCTATACGGTGCGTGAAATTCTCGTCGATCTTCCCGTCCCCCTAGATAATCGACCCAAGGTATTGAAAACTTTCTTGGGGATGACTTGTGAATCAAGCCTCATGTCGCTGTTCCCTCCGTGACATCGCTGAACTTGCACATTTTGTATACAACATTTTGTAATATTCCAACCCCTATAATGAGGAAATTGTATACAAGGTAGGCACCTTACACCAGTTAGGATTTTGTCCACTCTTGCCTTCTCTCTCTCTCTCTGCTATAAACTGTGTTTCTTACAAAAAGTCAAACATTGAAGCTTGGTTAACTTTTAACTGTACCATTTCTATGTAACGTTCTCTTAGGAAGTGAAACTGACTGAGTAATGGTAGTCTCCATATCACGTTAGCTAGATGGTGAATCAGAGCATACCATGGAGTTACGTGATTCAATGAATAACTTTATTTTAGATTCCACCCTGCCCGCCCATTCTTCCCCCCATTTTTTCCTCCCTCCCTCCATATTTTTACCTATGTATGACAGAAGACATTTTCAACAAGGTAACCTTAAATCAATTCGGGTATTGACTGCCAAACCTCCTGACTCTTTTTCTTTCCTCGATATGAATTATGTGGATAAGATTACATCCCCTGCCCCTGTTCAGCAATTTTTCCATTCCGGAGATGAGATTGTCTGCACCTTTATCTTAGTAAGATAACCCATGTAATTGGGGGATTGATCAATACATAAGTCATGTCTTACCTTGTCCTTCTATCGAGCTTGCTTAACTTGTAGTCGATACTGAAATAGTTGTTTATGCAATAGTTCGCCTGCATGGTCTTTCCACATGATGAAGGCTGGCTGTGTCCACTATGAGCATGCACAAAGACACATTGATGACTTATTCAATGGCTAGTGCACTTAATCTAATCAGCAACGTTGCAATTTTCTGTGGAGTAAGAAGTGCCGAATGGAAAATTCTCCTTGTTTGTTCCATGTACATTTTTACAAAATTTATTTTTACAATTGTCCAATATGACTTACAATCTTTCACTTGGGAGTTTGGAGGTGTTTTTCTGCCATTGATTTCTTCTGCTTGTCTTACTTTTTCCAGATTGCCTGCAGAGATTATCCACATCCACGACATCTTTGTGCTAAATTTCCCTTTGGTTCTACTCCCCATGAAAGGCACTGTGATCAGGTAATTATATCCTTTGTTTGAAGTCCATTTTTTGTGCAAAAAATTGTAATCTTGATCACTACTCTCTTAATTTCAGTGCCATTGTTACGTTTGTGACACACTTGCTCCATGTGTCTACTGGTGCACTGGTGTTGCCCATTGTCATGCTACTGACAAGGAGAAGTATTGGAAATCACAGAGACAAAGCACAAGGAAAACTGATGTAGCGCTTTTATTGGTCCCTCCAGGCCCTAATACTTCAGTATCTGTTCAGCCACCCGTATCTAACCAAGCTCCAGGTTTGGCTTGGAGATCACCTAATTATCCGCCACAGAACCAAAGAATTAGACAAGCCTCAATTCGTCCTTGTTCTATGTCAAGCAGTCCTGGGTTACCGAATTTAGAGAGACAGCGACTTACTGATCTTAGACACATATTTCATAGCCATGTTGTCTCTCAACAGTTGCACAATGCAAGCATTAACGTCAGTCCAAGGGACAAAAGGCACAATGTTATACACACGGGTCCCCAGTTTTTTACTGTCCGAACAGCGTTCAAAAGGGCAGGGTCATCTGGACAGGCTTTGGCAGCTGGCAGATCGGGGTATAATTCATCCAGTGCTAGTTCTGTGCCTCAATTTGGTGAAACTCATTCTTCAGTGGCTAGGTGGCAAGAGCCTTATGGCAGGGTGCCTGTAGGCTCGAATAAATATCTTGCTTCCTCCCAGCCCAATGCTGGTATACTTGGTGCTAGTTCTGTTTCTTGCCAACGTCAACTACATAAGCAACCTGGTCTTGTGCGTGCCGCTGCAAATTATGTACCAACAGAACCAGAGATACCCTCTCAGCCCAATGCTGAGATACATGGTGCTAATGCTGTTTCTTCCCAACATCGACTACATGGGCAGCCTGCTCTGGTGGGTGTATCTGCAAGTTATGCACCAATGGAGCCTGCGATTCCCTCTCAGCCCAGTGCTGGCATAGCTGGTGCTAATCCTATTTTTGTCCAACCTCAATTACCTAGGCAGCCTAGTCTTGTGGGTGTATCTGCAAATTATGCACTGATGGAACCTGAGATATCCTCCCAGCCCAGTGCCATGCTTGGTGCTAATGCTGTTTTATTCCAACCTCAGTCACCTAGGCAGTCTAGGTTTGTGGATGCATCTGCAAATTATGCACCAATGGAACCTCAGATACCCTCTCAGCCACAAGTTAGTGTATGTGCAAATTCGGCGTCTTTGGAAGCTCCAGCATTCTCTCTAACCCATGCTAATTCATCGCCTTCTCAACCTCACTTATCTACACTTCCTAGTGTTCTTAGTGAATTTGAAAGTTTTATTTCATCTGAAAGTGCAGTATCCTCCCAGTCAAAGGTGGGTAATATGTACTATAACCCATTATCATCTGAAGCCCAAATGTTCCCTCAGCTGTATGCAGCCGGAAACTCTACTAACAATTTGCCTCAGCAATCTTCAGTGTCCCAGTTGTCCAATCAGCCAGATGATGGAACCTCATCTAGAAGTTCAATTCCCTGCAATGGCCATTTGCCTTCCCTTTCTAGGACTGGAAGCAGGCACGAGAACACTTCTGCTTGCCAGCCTAAACTATGTAGACAGCAAATTTCATCATCTGATAGCCAAAGTACTTCCCAACATGGATATCAAGACGAAAGTGCTTTTGTTTTAAGTTTCGAAGATTTTGACTTTGGTTGGGAAACACATGTTAGCCATACTAACAATTTGCGTACGGTATATAATCCTAACCCTGCAAAGTCAACGGAGGTAAGTAGATTTTCTCAGTTAATTGAAAGCACACCCGATTTGGACATTCAGTATGATGATAGATTATTCTCTGGACCTTCAGAGGCACCAGTTTCCACAGGATTCAACATAGTCCCCTGAAGTTCCTCCTGTAGATTCTGGATTCTTTGTTGACTTTTAAATGTTGGAGGAATTCTTGATGAAACATGGTCGTTTCGTTCCTTCGAAGTTTTTTCTTTTGAAAACAAAGTGAGGAATGCTTCTCCCCTTTAAAGATAGAAGAGAGTACATATGGTTTAAAGAGGTAGGGTTGACGGGTTAAATATTCTTTTGGTGTAAACTGCTTTTACATCTGAGAGAACAATTCCATTCACCTGTACATGGTAGTACTAATTTCTTATGTAAAGCTATATAAATAGCAGATGTTTTCACCAAAAAACAGACTCCAATGAAGAGATGATCTACAATTGTCAATTTTTATGGATATCAGTGCTTGGCTTAGACCTGATTGGTCTTACGGCTACTGGTTTTTATCAGTTTTGCATTAAGATTTCACCTGAACATGGTACTAATTTCTTATGTAAAGCAATCTTAATAGCAGCTATGTTTACCAATAACTGACTCTACTGAAGAGCTGATCTACAACTGTTAATTTTTATGGATATTAGTGCTTGGCTTAGACCTCACTGGTTTTATGGCTACCAGTTTTTACTAGTTTGCATCAGTTGAGATTTCACCTGTACACGGTACTAATTTCTTATGTAAAGCTGTATTGGTAGCAACTGTTTTCACCCAAAACCGACTCTCGTGATGAGATGATCTACAATTGTTAATTTTTATGGATGCCGGTGCTTGACTTGGATCTCATTGGTTTCATTTGCTACCAGTTTTGTAACAGTTAAGAATTTTTCTTTAATCTGACGGTGAACGTGATATGGGGTATAGCTCTTCTACAACTTCTTCTACATAGCCTCCGTAACTTCTGGAATTGAAAAAGGAAGCTTTTCCAAGCCCGAATAAGATCAAAAGAACTGATTGCTTTCTACAATAACAAAATAGTTATCTACTAGCCATGTTTTCTTTCTGTGATAATGCCGTAGCGTACGACTCCAGGAATTTTGGAAGCTGAACATGCTCAAAAGATGCCTAAAGCTTTTAGCTTTGATCATTCGACGCCGAGTGAAACGGTTCCTCGCTAAATAAAAGCAAAGTTCCACTACAACCAAGGAAAGAGATGGATCACATCTTGGCCAAATGCCAATCATCCGGTTTGAAAGAGAAAAAGAGTGGAGATGTGCGAAAAAAGATCACTCCTAACTAACCAGTCAAGTGAAAGGAGCCCGCTCACCCACTCCCTTCCTCCCCATTGCTAGGAGCCTCGCCCTATTGACTTGATATGTCAAGAAGACTACAACCTATAGTGGATCACCTTTTGCTTTAAAAGGCCGGCCCATCTCATATATATGATAAAGGAAGCAGGCTCTTTTTAGCTATTTTTGCTTTTTCTTTTGTTTTTTTTCCTCTGGGGGTCTGTCTAAGCTCTGACGGACATCGTTCTGGTAGTTGTGCTAGGGGGAGATAGCAAGCAGTGGTGGAAGCAGGATTTTCACCAAATAGTGGCAGAAGCAGGATTTTCACCAAGGAGATTTAAATGAACATGCGAAAAAGCTAAGGTGATCCAACATCTAGCTTTTACATAATGTAATTTTTGGGCGAAAGGGGTTCGCAACCTCCTTCCGCTCACCTGGCTCCGTCTCTGGTAGCAGGTACTTGCAAGATGACTCGGACAAGCACAGTTATAAAAAGAAAAAAGAGAAACGGCACTGGTTGAATAGTAGTTGTACTATCACTACTAGAAATATGTTAATTAGCGACCACTATAACCGACCAACGTTAGTCGCTTTTGGCAAATTACCGACCAAAACGCGTCCAAACACGCTTGGTCGCTATTTTGGTGGTCCTTTTACCTTAGCGACCAACGTTGGTCCTTTTACCTTACCGACCAACGTTTGTCGCCAAGGTAAAAGGACCAACTGTACACTTTAAAGAACATACCGACCAACTTTGGTCGGTAACATATTTTAATAATACAAATTTACCGACCGAAGTTGGCCGATTTATTTAAATTACGTTATTTTATTAATTATTAGAATTTAACAATTACCAATCAAAGTTGGTCGGTAAATTAAAATATATGTTATTTAAAAAAAATTAAATTTAACAATATCGACCAAAGTTGGTCGGTAATATTAAAATCTGGGTTCATAACCGACCAACTTTGGTTGCTAATTTTTAATTTTTTTTTGGACTTAAGCGACCAACGTTGGTCGCTAATATGCAGAAAATAATTTTTTTAAATTAGAAACCGATCAACTTTGGTCGGTTTTCTAGGTTTTAATTTTGGCATAAAATGCCTGTTTTGGCAGTTACACCACGTGCCAGCATACCAACATCCTAAATAACAACACAATACAATTCAATACCAAATTCCCTAAATAACAACAAAAACAGCAACAACAACACAACAACAATAACAACAATAACAACAACACAATTCAATAAACACATTAAAACTAACAAATTAAACTATCAAAACCAAGTTAAAACTTATTACAACTAGTTCAAAACCGGTTCTATTTGTCTAGTTCAAAGTATATAAAAGTCAAGGAGTGCTTTGTACAACATCATCATCACCGCCTGATGAATTTCATCTACAAGATGGTATAGAGAAGGGTCTTTCGAGGATGGAAAGAACGATCACGGGGAGGACGGGAGGAACGATCACGGGGAGGACGGAAGGAACACTGACGTTCAAGTCGAGCCTCTGGCGATGACTCACGAGACCGGTGAATCGGAAAAGCTCCAGTGAATAGGAGAGTTCTGATCTGAGCTTGCATGCCAAAGTACTGAGCATCTCTAACCTTTTCTCTTTCCTTGGCCGCTTCTAGCTCGGATGTGAGCTTTGTCACAGTCTCCCGCATAGCGGAGAGGCTCTCCCCATCAAGTTGCTCGCCTTGTGAGGAAGTCCCTATTCCTTGCATTCCACACTTATAGCGATGGAATTTCTTAGTAGGAAGCAGTATACCTTCCCCCTTTTTGGACCGCCAGTAGACTCCATCCATACGCTTTCAGCATCCTCGTCTGAAGGTTGGGTTTGCTCGCCCGACTCATTAGGCGGTTGAGTGCGGATCCCTCCACGTTAGTTTGGAAGCGGCCCTATACAAAAATTTATATTGAATTAGTATTTCAAAATTTATACAAAAGTAAATTAAAATACTTAATGAAAAGTGAAAGCTTACATATACAGTCGAGGCCCGGTCCTCGACCCACCTTTCGTGATCTGTCTCTTTCTTCTTCTTTACAATATGTGTCTCCTTGAATAACTCAACTTGGTTCATTGGACGCCCCAACTTCTTTTCCTGAAAATAAATTAATTTAGTTAATAAATAGAATAGATATACTTTGAAAATTAAAATAATTTAAGCAATTACGTACCAATCTTGATAAGGTGGGTTGCTCTGATGGTAAGAACCGTCCACTTCCAATCAAGAGGTTGTGAGTTCGAGTCACCCCAAGAATAAGGTGTGGAGTTCTTGGAGGGAAGGATGCCGAGGGTCTATTGGAAACAACCTCTCTACCCTAGGGTAGGGGTAAGGTCTGCGTACACACTACACTCCCCAGACCCCACTTGTGGGATTATACTGGATTGTTGTTGTTGTTGTGTTGTAATTACGTACCAATCTTCTTTTTATTGTCCCTAGTCTAATCGCACCTCCAGTGTGCAAGGAGCCTCTCTTCTTAGATGCGCGAGTTTTCTTTCCTTTTTCGCTCTTCTCTAAGAACTTTGCGGTAAGCCATTGCCTTTGCAGATCATCCCATAAATTTTGAAGTAACCAGTCAAGCTTCTTGTTCTTCTTTCTAGCTTCAGAGAAAGTATGCGACAATCGCTTGCGAGCTTTGTGATGAAACTTTGCATCCACTTTCGCGCTATAGCGATGTTCCCATACACACTTGCTCTGTATTTCAAAAGTTAAATATTATATGGAAATATCATAAATATAAATAATTAAACTGCTTAAAAGAATATTTATACCTTAAATTGATTGAAAATTTGCTCCTTCAGCGAGAATGGGAATTCACTTCAAGTCGCATAAGGGGCATCATAAAGCTTTTTGATGGCTTTGGTGATTATCCTCGTAGTCTTATTACTCAGGATGAACCTGCAATTTAACAATAAAAATACATTAATATCTTAGTAAAAACTTTACAAAACAATAAACGCAAAAATAACAAATAACTCTTACCCATCACCCTCAGGGACTATGATGATCCTGCCATATTGATCATAATGCACCTCCTCGTCATCGTCATCATCACCGTCCGAAGCATGTATATCAGAGTCATGTGTGGAAGGCGTAGGGGGTTCAGAGCTACTACCTTGCAGGCGAAGGGCTGAAATAGATGGAGTCGCTGATGAAGATGGATGTGATCCCTGTGACTGCGACATAGCTGGATGGACCCCCAGTGACAGTGATACTGATGGTTGTGACCCGAGTTGCTGTGACATGGATGGATGTGATCCATGTGGATGTGGCATGGATGGATGCAATCCATGCGATGCAGATGGATGCGATCCACATGGTCGTGATGCACCTGGACTGTATGCCGGACATATAGTCCTATGATGAAAGACCCGGTGTCTGCATGAAGGTGTAGGGCTCGTGATGCTGTGCCAGCCCAATATAGCCGTGGGGTGGAGGATAAGACATAGACATAGGCATCTCTGAAGAGGGTGAAAAAGATGGAGTATTATTTTCTACCCTCCTCTTTCCCTTCCTAGCCTTTTCTCGACCCCGAGAACCAGTAGGGTCATTGTTACCTTGACCCTTTCCTGTCATCTGCATAGTATAATACATTTTAGATTGAACCATATAGGAAACTAGCTATAAAATGAGAGTTATTTACAAAACCAACTTTTTAAAGCTCATCGACGTATTGTTCCTCGTACGAGAATTCTTCGTCCTCACTTGTTTGAGCTGCATCAGTTGATTCTTTGTCCTCATTTTCTATAATTGTTACTTCATTTATATCAACTTCTTCCAAATCATTTTCTAACTGATCGTCCATTATTTGGTGAACACTGGAGATATCATTTTGATATGGAACATCTAATACATTCTCGACTTCCATCCTACCTACATGCTTAGCTTTTATTACAATCCACCAATCAGACTTATTCCGCCGCAATAGATAAGGAGCATAATACACTTGTCTAATATTATGTACAATTATGAAAGGATCATAGCAATCAACTCCCTCGTATGATTAACCTCAATTATGTTGTATTGGTTGTGTACTCTTGTACCTCTTGTTGGATTTGGGTCAAACCACTTGCATCTAAAGAGTATCAATTTCTTATATGGCCAACCTGTGTATTCTAGTTCTATTATTTCTTTGAGCACGCCATAATAATCAGTATCTCCAACTTGGTTGGCATCACCACCTTGAACCTATACCCCGTTGTTATTGCTATTTTTATTTTTAGAGCAATCCTCTGTATGGAACTTATAACCATTCACTACGTACTTAGACATTGTTGTGACCTGAAGCCCAGGTCCCCAAGATATATCTTTCAAAAATTGATTTACATCATTAATTGGATTATATACCTACATAGTGTTAAAAAAATTCATAAGTTAGCATAACTTACAAACATTATTTACCTACATAGTGTTAGAACATTATCATGATAAACTTACAAATTGTTTGAACCAGGTATCAAATCTCGTATATACAACATCATGGCCAAATTGACCCACAAAGTGACTGTGACACATCAAATATTTTTAGTAGTTGCATTGAGATGTAATCATAGTAAATTTTATATTTTGATAACTAATAAATCAATACTTACTTGAGAAATGGTACAACTTCGGGACAATTTAGCAACACATGAAGTGTAGCTTACTTGTACTCCATATCACTCAAACTTCTCTTTCTAACATCCTTAGAACATCGGCCTGGTTGATTGAATATGGACATTGGCGGATATAATGGATCATTCACATATTCGACCGTGTGGACTGTGGCTATTGGGCCTATTCCTAGCACATGGCACGTTACTCTCAATATAATAAGAACAAAAATGAGCAGTTTCCTTTGCAAAATAAGCTTCACATATAGATCCTTCAATCCTATTCCTCTACTTAACAAATTGTTTGCATTTGCCAATTGTCCTACATAACGTAATGTTAGCCAAGAACATTCAAATAAAATAATAAATTACATCAAACTTATAATATTACCTCTCAAAGGGGTACATCCATCTGCATTGAACACGCCCTCCAAGTTGTGCCTCGTGTACAAGGTGGATTGGAAGGTGTTCCATCACATCAAAAAAATCACATGAAAATATCTTTTCCATCTTACTAGAAGTTACACGAATGTTCTGATCCATCCGGAGTAGGTTTTCTTTCCTTAATGTGGTAGAACACAAGTCTTTGAAAAATAAACTAATATCTGTGATGGGTTTCCAGATTCTTTCAGGCAAACCACAAAATGCAATAGGCACTAAGGTCTCCATGAAAACATGACAATCATGACTTTTCAAATGGCTCA
This sequence comes from Nicotiana undulata, assembly GCA_005239495.1. Classification (NCBI taxonomy): domain Eukaryota; kingdom Viridiplantae; phylum Streptophyta; class Magnoliopsida; order Solanales; family Solanaceae; genus Nicotiana; species Nicotiana undulata. Next base: position 59,942 of record ML297860.1, read on the forward strand.
ACTTCCCTACCTCCATATCAACTTTTTTTTCCAAGATGCGACGCATAACCCTCAGGCATCTTCAATTTCGTAACCCAATCACAAATTTGCCGTATTTCCTCCAAAGTGAATGTGTAACTTGCTTTGGGCTTGAATATCTTACCATTGTTTGCTGTCTGCAAGTATAATTCAGGCCACCTGCAATATTCTTGTAAGTCCATTCTAGCCTTCGGGTTATCCTTTTTCTTACCTTTAACATCCATCACTGTGTTGAACAAATTGTCAAAATAATTCTTCTAAATATGCATGACATCAAGGTTGTGACGGAGAAGATTATCCTTCCAATAAGGCAACTCCCAAAATATACTCTGTTTCGTCCAATTATGAGTAACACCGTATCCAGGGAATCTATAAGGTGGAGCTTCAGTAACTTTACTGAAGTTTTGGACCCTCTCGCAAATTTCCTCACCTGAAAGTATCGGAGGCGGAGAATCATATTCCATTTTATTCTTTTTGAATGCATTTTTCATCCTTTTAAACTCATGATCAGGAGGCAAGAATTGACGATAACAATCAAACCATGATTGCTTTCGGCCATGTTTCAAAGTGAACACTTTGCTATTTTCCATGCAGTAAGGACAAGTTAGCTTCCCAGCAGTCATCCACCCAGACAACATTCCATACGCAGGAAAATCGTTAATAGTCCACATTAAATTAGCACGCAAATTGAAATTCTGCTTGGTTGATATGTCATATGTTTCAGCACCATCATACCACAATTGTTTTAGCTCATCAATCAAAGGTTGCAAATATACATCAATCAAACTTTTTGGATTACGTGGACCGGGGATAATACAATTTAAGAATATATATGGACTAGTCATGCACAACTCGAGTGGTAGATTATAAGGTGTAAGAAAGACAGGCCAACATGAATATGGTGTCGCAGATACAGAAAAAGGCGTGAAGCCATCCGCACACAGACCTAACCGAATGTTCCTTGGTTCACTAGCAAAATCTGGATATGTCCTATCAAAGTGCTTCCAAGCTTCTCCATCTGAAGGATGACACATAACACCAGGTGGTCTTCTATATTCAAAGTGCCATCTCATATGAGGAGCAGAACTCATCGACGCATATAACCTCTTTAACCTAGGTATAAGAGATAAATAATGCATCGCCTTGATAATGACCATATTCCCGCTGGAAAGCCTCTTGAAACGAGGCTTTTCGCAAAATTTACAACTGTCTAAAGTTGCATCATCTTTATAATATAACATGCAACCATCTTCACAACAATCAATTCTCATTGACGAAAGTCCTAACTTAGAAACCAATCTCTTTGCCTTATAGAAATCATCAGGTAAGTTGATATTAAGGTCAACTAGTTCACTCATAAGGTCAATGAAAGAATCCATGGTTGTTTGAGAAATATTCAAAAAGATTTAATACTTAGTAATCTAACTGCAACAAACAACTCAGAGTGCGGACTTCCTTCACGTAGTGGACGACTAGCTTCCTCTAACTGCTCATAAAAATATTCTGCGTCATCATTAGGAGTTTGTTCAACATTTTCATTGGGATCACCCCCGAAGTGCATCCCAAAAGCATCCACAACCATATCATGAATTCTAGAATCACGATTTGTATTCTCCATCGACCTACTACTTTCACCAACAACCATGTTATGAAATATCCCACGGCTACCATCGATCTCCATGATTAGTCCACACAAAGTAATTCTCTATAAACCCCTTCCTATAAAGATGAAGCTTAACTTCCTCCGATTTTTCAAACTTCATACAATCGCAACTAACACAAGGGAACCTAATTACTCCTTCACTTTGGTATGGTGGAATTGACATTGCATGTCTAATAAACTCATCAACCCCTTCTACAAAATCCTCCCCCAATCCCCACCGATTAAGATAATTCCTATTGTACATCCAAGTAGGATGTTCCATCTATAAAAATAAAACAAGAACAAATTAATTTATTCTACAATTATAAATTAATTAATTTTTTTAGTTAATTCAAGATAATTATTTTTTTCTAATTACACCAACAATTAAATTATATTAAATATTATTAATAATAAACTAAAAGTTCAATTCACAAGAACAAATCCTAAAACTAAAAGTTCAACTCATATCTTACAAGTTTAAACATAAACTAAAAGTTCAATTTATATCTTACGAGTTTAAACATAAACTAAAAGTTCAATTTATATCTTACGAGTTTAAACATAAACTAAAAGTTAGGATTATATCCTTAAAATTCAACCCATACCCTATAAGTTCAATTTATATCCTAAAAAATTCAATTCATATCCAAAAGGTTCAATTCACAAGAACAAATCCTAAAAACTAAAAGTTCAATTCATATCCTACGAGTTTAAACATAAACTAAAAATTCAATTTATATCTTACGAGTTTAAACATAAACTAAAAGTTAGGATTATATCCTAAAAGTTCAACCCATGCCCTGAAAGTTCAATTTATATCCTAAAAAATTCAATTCATATCCAAAAGGTTCAATTCACAAGAACAAATCCTAAAAACTAAAAGTTCAATTCATATCCTACGAGTTTAAACATAACCTCAAAGTTCAATGTATATCTTACGAGTTTAAACATAAACTAAAAGTTAGGATTATATCCTAAAAATTCAACACATACCCTAAAAGTTCAATTTATATGATAATCCTAAACCATAGATTAACTAAACTATTCAAGACAATACAAAGTTAATAATTCAATTCTAACTAAACTATTCGAGACAATACAAACTCAAACATTCAATTTATACCATATATAATCAATTCAATTAAAACAAGACCTAATTCCTAAATTTCTATAAAATACAATGTTAAATAATCAATTGAAACTAATTCATAGCTAATAAACAAAACATTAGATTTATACACAAAAGACATAAGTTGTAATTGAAACCTAGAATTTTTAGGAGGTGGAGAAGGAGAGGTGAGGCAGTGGCAATGGGCGGCAGCGGCGACGACAACGAGTGGGGATTGGGATTTATGGAAGGGAAATAGAGAAGGATATGGGGGAGGTATTGAGTGGGAGTTGAGGGAATTTTGAGAAGAGAAGTATGAAAAATGGGGGGNAGACTTACCGACCAAAGTTGATCGGTATTTTGGTCGGTACATTAAGTGTTGACCGTTTGACCAAATACCGTAAGTTATTTATTTATTTTTTTGTTTTTATTTAAAAAATTTATTTCCAAAGGGCCAGGTTCTTTTAGGGATTGATAGACTTGTGAAGATCCTCATTAGTATATATAATTTATCATCAATCAAATATATCTGTGTGTAAATTGATTCATCGACTTATAACTTACTCAGATGCATCGTTGAATATTAAAAACAAAACGTCTGACCTATATTTGTATCTATATATACTAGTAAGAATGGCCCGTGCTGAGCCCGGGCCCAAACTTCATAAAAATAGCAGCTTATGTTAATACTTTCTATAGAGAACAATTTGCAATTTGATCAATTATGTATACATTATGGTCTCTGAGACGAATAGCATCGTGATCAAATTAAATTGTCCTTTGGATGGAAGTAAGGTTCTTTCGAGTCAGTCCTAGAAAGTTGTATATATAGCAGAGCGAAGAAAACAAATTCAAGCCAAAAAAGAGGTCATATTTACTGCTAGTATTTCAACCCACTGTTTACATTAGTTACGACACCAATATGTTTACCGACTAACAAAAATATAAATGTACATGCCAGTAAGTTACACAAAACGAACTGCGGTGTCCATGTTTTCTGCAATATTGCAAACAAAACGATGTCCATAACGCCAAGTGGCAACAAATTCTTGTAGCTGAAAAAAATACGTGTTGTTCTTTGCATTACCTGTCAAACACAAGCTAGCGATCTTCAAACACGTACTTACTAGTAGGAGAAGACGTATATACAGGCATTACAAAGTTATAACACCCTGCGAACAAACACAGACGTAATATCTATAATGATGCCTTTATTCGTCAACCAAAAAATATTATTAGTGAACCACAATGTATATTGAAAAATATGTTTGCATAATTTAGTTAGCTATGCCAATAAAAGGGAAATATAAGTGCAAGGTAGAATCAATTCAAGCATAAGAATGTCTTAGAAAACCTGTACAGATAAAGTGCTAATTTTTTATCAGGAATAGAAAGTCCAACAATACTGAATTGAACAAAATAAGTCAGTTGATGCAACAATTATGTAATATATTATCGTAGGAACTTAGAGAGTTCTTTTCTAGGCATGAATATTGAAATATTATTAATGTTTAATGAAAGATAGTACACTTGAAATTTAACTAACAATGAGTTGTCAACATTATCAGCACCATAATATTTACTAATCACCATGCACATTAGGAATCAACATTAAACTATTGCTTTCACTGTTTGTTCTTTTTTGGATTGGCTGCTGGAGGGCGTTCTTTGAAGAGCATGAATGTGAGTGAATTAGAGCCTATGAATTAATATAGAATGGAATGGAACGTGCAATAACTCTTTTTTTTATTTGAAGTTTCTGTTGAATTGTTATTCTTGAACATGAACAACAAGCTCTTAAAAGTTTATCACCTATGTGAGAGATTAAGGATACAGTAGAACACACAGACGTAATATCTATAATGCCTTTATTTGTCAACCGAAAAATATTATTAGTGAAGCACAATGTATATTGAAAAATATGTTTGCATAATCTTAGTCAGTTATGCCAATACAAGGGAAATAAAAGTGCAAGGTAGAACGTATAAATCAATTCAAGCACAAGAATGTTTTAGAAAACCTGTACAGATAAAGTGCTACTACTTTATAAGTATTTTTTATCAGGAATAGAAAGTGCAACAATATTGAATTGAACAAAATAAGTCAGTTGATGCAACAATTATGTAATATATTATCAGAGGAACTTAGAGAGTTCTTTTCTAGGCATGAATATTGAAATATTACCAATGTTTAATGAAAGATAGTACACTTGAAATTTAACATTATCAACACCATAATATTTACTAATCACCAGGCACATTAGGAATCAGCATGAAACTATCGCTTTCACTGTTTGTTCTTTTTGGATTGGCTGCTGGAGGGCGTTCTTTGGAGAGCATGAATGTCACGACCCCAAATCCTAACAGGCTGTGATGGCGCCTATCGTGGAACTAGGCTAGCCAACCATCACCCTACTACGCGTATATTCAATTATAACAGTTCACAAGTAAATAATAAGCATGCAACCATAGCAAAAATAATATAATTAAGTCTTAACATCCCCAAAATACTCTAAACAACCTCCCAGAACTGGAGTCAATAGTCATGAGCATCTATGGAAATAAATCTAACTCTTCTAAAACTATAATATGCGTCTCTGAGTCAAATGCTAAAAATATAATAAGGAAGGGAAGTGGAGAAGTTGTGGACGCTGGACAGCTACCTCGAAATCCCGTAAACAACTGCTAACGAACTAGGACAGCTACTGCTCCGAACCGTCACCTGAATCTGTGCACAGAGGCACATGGAGTCTTTATGAGTACGCTAACTCATTAGTAATGAAAATAAATCATAGTCTGAGTAATATAAAACACACAGAACATGTACACAATTCCA
>ML297861.1:1027-25293 GCA_005239495.1 Nicotiana undulata
AATTCTCATTTAACCATTTCGATTTCAAGCCTATCAACTCTAACACATTAATAATAGAATAACCAACATATAATAAGCCACTAACAACAGTTATAATGCAGGTTTTACGTAACGACAGACCGGGTCGCTACACAATCATTTTAATTGCTTTCTAGGTTAGTTCATATTTTCGTATTTAGTTATAAACAATTATCAAAAAACCCAAAATCGTATTTGTTTGGCACTACACGATAAGTGATAATTCTCTAGCATTCCTAAACGCCCTCATATTATTCTCTGTGGGATTCGACCCCAACCTTGTTGGGTTACTATATTTGACAACGATCGCTTACCCTATTTTAAGGTGTAAATTGAGCGTATCAGTCATTACAAGTACAATCTCTAGTTATTAGAAAGTGATAATTTCCTTATCCGGATTCGATTATGAGTATCTAGGAAAGTCCTCCTAATATGCTCCACTCTCGGGTAAGATTCGTAACTCTGAAATCTACTTATGTGAATACTTGTATTAAGAAATTTTATGGAGATAGTTATGTCTATCATTACGCGTTGTAATTTTGTTTAACGGAAAATATTTAAAAGAAGAAAAGGGAATGTTTCAAGTGGTACTATGTGCATATTACTTGTGATTCATAACTGAGGGCGAAATCCTCCCATTTTAATATGATTTGATATGTTTAAATCGGGTTACGAGCCGCAGTGGAAGTTATATAAGCACGGGATCCTTGTGATAAAAATTCTTGTGTTTAAATTCTCCCTTGTAAAATTATAATTTTACTATAATACTAATAGGGAGTCATGCATGTTAGGTTTATTTGAAAAAAAATTATAAAAATTATCTGTGCATAATTTGCCAAATTCGTGCTGTAATTATTGAGATTTAACCTACAAGGTAGGTGCCCGCCCATGTGGCGTTAAATGAGACACGTTAGTTCGGGTAAATAATTATGAGGTCTTCATGCATCACATCTCGTTATCAGTATTGTGAAGGTTTGAAAGGAAATAAGTGTTAACATGAAGTTATTTGATGATTATGTAATTGACTATGAACAACTATTAAGATCATATTGAGCCGAAAGGGTGTTCCATTCAAATTGTCGGACGAGTGTGGGTTGAACTTTCAGAAGCTCAAGATTGCTTTGACTACGGCGCCAGCATTGGTATCACCCACGGGTTTAGGATTATGCACGGTGTATTATGGTGCATCTCGTAATGGATTAGGTGCAGTATTAATGCATGATGGCAAGGTGATTTCATATGTGTCTCGACGGTTGAAGGTTGATAAGAAGAATTATCCTGTCCATGACTTAGAGTTGGCAGCCATTGTTCACGCATTGAAAATATGGAGGCACTATCTTTATGGTGTGTCATGTGAGGTTTACACGGATCATCGTAGTCTTCAGTACTTGTTCAAGCAAAGGGATCTTAATTTGAGGCAAAGGAGATGGTTAGAGTTATTGAAAGATTATAACGTCACTCTATTGTACCATCCAGGGAAGGCCAAAGTGGTGGCTGATGCATTGAGTAGGAAGGTAGTGAGTGTGAGCATCAAAGGCCCGGTGGTCTGCTTCAACAGATAGATATTCCTGAGTGGAAGTGGGAGCGTATAACTATAGACTTCGTTGTTGGACTCCCATGGACTCATAAGAAGTTTGGGGCCATTTGGGTTATTGTGGATAGGCTGACTAAATCAGCACATTTCATTCCAGTGGCAAGTACTTATACTTCGGAGTGGTTGGCAAAGATATAAATTCGAGAGATTGTTCGCCTTCACAGTGTGCCCATGTCTATCATTTATGATCAAGGTACGCAGTTTACTTCGCACTTTTGGAGGGCAGTTCAGCGCGAGTTGGGTACACAAGTTGAGTCAAACACAGCACTTCATTCTCAAACGGACGCGCAGCCCGAGCGTACTATTCAGATCTTGGAGGATATGCTCCGCGCTTGTGTTATTGACTTTGGAGGTTCTTAGGACCAGTCTTGCCGTTAGCGAAGTTTGCCTACAATAATAGTTACCAGTCGAGCATTCATATGGCTCCCTGTGAGGCATTATATGGTAGACGGTGTAGATCGCCAGTCGGATGGTTTGAGCCGGTAGAGGCTCGGTTATTGGTTACAGACGTAGTTCAAGAGGCCTTATACAAGGTCAAGATTATACAGGATCGACTTCGTGCAGCTCAGTCAAGGCAAAAGAGTTATGCCGACCGTAAGGTTCGGGATGTGGCATTTATGGTTGGAGAGAGAGTATTGCTTTGGGTATCACCCATGAAGGGTGTTATGAGATTTGGGAAGAAAGGCAAGTTGAGCTCTAGGTATATCGGGTCATTTGAGATTCTGGAGAGATTGGGGGAGGTGGCTTATAAACTTGCGTTGCCTCCAGGGTTATCCTCAGTTCATTCGGTATTCCATGTGTCTATGCTCCGGAAATATCATGGTGACCCGTCCCACATGTTAGATTTTAGCTCTATCCAATTGGACAAAGACTTGATTGATGAGGAGGAGCCGGTAGCCATTTTTGACCGGCATATTCGTCAGTTGATGTCAAAGAGTTATCCTTCAGTTTGAGTGCAGTGGAAAGGTCAGCCCGTTGAGGCAGCTACTTGGGAGTCCGAGTCGGACATGCAGAGTAGATATCCCCACTTGTTTTCCAATCCAGGTAATTTTCTATGTCCGTTCGAGGATGAATGTTTATTTTAGAGGTGGAGATTGTAATGACCCAGGGCTATCTTATGAATTAAGACACTATTCTTGGCTCATTAGCCTTCAAAGACTAATTTTAATTACCTCAATTTGCGTGCGTAGTCTGGGCATGAAACCAAAAAGCTTTTATGTGAAAATATGAGAAAAATAAATTTTTAGAGTTAAAATTTGATTTTAGTTGACTTTTGTCAATATTTTGAGTAAACGGACCCGGATCTGTGTTCCGACAATCCCGGGAGGTCCGCAATAAAATATGGTACTTTGGCCTATGCCCGAAATTGAATTCTGTGGTCCCTAGCCTTAGAAAATAATTTTTGAAGAAAATTATTGTGCTGGTTTTTAAAGGAAATAAAGAAATGAATTAATGTTTGAACTCGTTGGTATGGGGCCCGTATTTTGGTTCCGGAGTCCGGTACAAGTTTGTTATGATATTTAAGTCCTATCTGTAAAATTTGGTAAGAATCGGAATTGATTTAACGTGATTTGGACGTCCGGTTGAAAAGTTAGAAAATTTGAGTGTTCTTGAGAAAATCATGAGTTTTGAGGTTAAATTCGTAGTTTTTGATGTTATTTTGATGATTTGACCACACGAGCATGTATGATGTTTTTAGACTTGCATGCATGTTTGGTTTGGATCCCCGAGGGCTTGGGTGAGTTTCGGATAGGTTTAGGCTATGTTGTGCTTGTTTTTTATGCTTCATCGTAGTTTCTTCAAGCATAAATAATACCACATTAAGCAAATGAGCTCCAAATTCAGATTTTATTGAACCATTAGATCTGTATCGTAATTACGGAGCCACAGGAAAAAGAATCATCGAATTTGGACATCGTATGAGGAAGTTATGCTCATTGTTGTGTCAGAAAAAATTGTTTGTTTCTGGTGTGGTCGCAATTGCGAACATTTTTATCGCAATTGCGATGCCCAGTTCGCAATTACGAACTTTTTCGCAAATGCGAGTTTTTCCAGCCCTTCCTTTGGATCGCAAATGCGACAGCTTGTTAAGTGAGATATTAGACGGGATTTTCACCCATTTTTCAATTCTCTCAAACCCTAGACCTCCATAAGCGATTTTCCAAAGACCTAAACTTCTCCTAATCATTGGTAAGTGATCTCTAACTAATTTCTTTCAATCCTTAACAACTTTTAACAAGATTTCAAACTAGAATCTAAAGTTTTCATGGTAAAAATTAGGATTTTTGGGTAGAACTTAGGAATTTCAAAATTTGGGGATTAAGACCTCAAATTGAGGTCAAATTCCAAAACCAATTGTATATCCGGGCTCGGGGGAGAATGGGTAAACGGGTTTTGGTCCGAACCTCGAGTTTAGACCAAGCGGACCCGGGGTCGATTTTCATATTTTGTTGGGAAAACTTTGGAAAACCATGATTTTCCATTAAAGATAACACCTTAGCACTAATTAATGATATTAAACTCAATTATGATTAGATACAAGTAAATTGAAGGCAAATTCTAAGGGAAAAGCAGTGATTGAGCAGTAAGTGGCCTGCGAATTCGAGGTAAGTGTTGTGTCTAACCTTAGCTTGAGGGAGTAGGTATTGTATGACTACTTGTTACATGTTTGTTTGCTAAATCCAATGTATAGGTGAGGTGACGAGTACCTATACGTTGTGGTCTGGTCATCGCATGCGAGTAAAAGTGGATTCTTGTTATTTTGGTTGTTGTAAAGCCTATTACTTATGATTATTGTTGTTATTGAAATATTGGAAGGTTAGTATCCGGTCCCACCAAGATAGACAATATTGTGAGTATTATGTTGATATTTATATGATACATGATGATCAAAGTTATGATGAGATACTGATTTCTTGTGAAATTCCTCCTTGTATGCTGTTATAGGTCATATTCATTACATGGTGAGGATGAGAGTAAAAGCATGAAGGGTGATGCCGTGCCATTATTCATATTCATTACATGGTGAGGATGAGAGTAAAAGCACGAAGTGTGATGTCGTGCCATTATTCATATTCATTACATGGTAAGGATGAGAGTAAAATCACGAAGGGTGATGCCGTGCCATTATTCATATTCATTACATAGTGAGGATGAGAGTAAAAGCACGAAGGGTGAGGTCGTGCCATTATTCATATTCATCGCATTTTATTTATTGTTTGGTGAGGATGAGAGTAAAAGCACGAAGGGTGATGTCGTGCCATTATTCATATTCATTACATGGTGAGGATGAGAGTAAAAGCACGAAGGGTGATGTCGTGCCATTATTCATATTCATTGTATCTTATTTATTGTTTATTGAGGCTGAGAGTAAAAGTACGAAGAGTGATGCCGTACAACTTCCATTTCTACTTTAATTGCTCGATTTAGTCGGTTTGCCATTGTTTATATCTGTCTTTTTGTTGTTCCGATCCTTGTGATAAGATTCCCCACAACCTGACCCCTTCCCATTGTTTATTATTTGTAAATTCTTTACTTGTTGTTATTCCTGCTAGCATGTTTACATATCTCCAGGTTTTATGTGGTGTCCTTTCCTAGCCTCGTCACTACTTCACCGAGGTTAGGCTCGGCACTTACCCAGTACATGGGGTCAGTTGTACTGATACTACACTCTGCACTTCTTGTGTAGATCCAGGTACCGGCCAGAGTTAGGAGATAGTAGTAGCTGGCATCATTTACACGGAGACATGAGGTAGATCTGCTGGTGTCCGCAGATTCCTGGAGTCTTTCCTTTATTATTTAGATATTGTTTTATTTCATTCAAAACAGAGATACATTTCTTTCAGCCCAATTATTTGTAGTATTCTTTAGTAGTTCGTGAATTGTGACACCAGACCCTGGGTAGTTATACATTGAGTAGTAGTTTGTGGTTCGTCTTATTATTACGAATATTATTCTTGATATCAGTCATTGGAAAGTTTTGGATTTCGTGTTTATTTGGAATTGTTTATTCGTGTTTAAATAAATTTAAAGGAAAATGGTTAATTAAGTTTAAAAATTGGCTTGCCTAGAAAGTGTAGTGTTAGGCGCCATCACGATCCCGAGGGTTGGGAATTTGGGTCGTGACATGAATATTTCAGAGTCATCCCAATATCATATATTAACTTTATATCTTAGCATACAATTCATAATTTGTAGATAGCTCATGATTCACATTATCGAGTTGTTGACGCGGATGGACCAACATGATCCACACCTCCAAAATTAGGTATATTCCAACTGTTGGTTGGTTCATAACATATAAAATTTATATCTGGCCGGTAACCTCTATGAAAGATATAAAATTTAGTACGATTATGATATATAAAAGGAACAATTATACTACAACAAGGAAAATCAAAATTTACCATTCGGCTTGTGAATTATGTAAACTTGGCGACCGTCCATGCCACTGCATTGGAGAGAAATTATGTCATCACTCCTCATTGGCCTATGAAGATAAGTTTAGATTTGTCCAGACTCTTTCACACCGAACATGTTCGAATAAAACAGCTCCAAAAACACCACTAGATTGTTGAGTATTAGCCATATTTCACGGAACATCAATATCGTTGACGTCTTTAGACTTGACGTACATTTACAACATTATTAACACAAGAACATCTCGGTGTTCATCCGGAGTTCTCAAAAATCTTATAAAGTTTCATCGTCTTCAATGTTAAACACGGCATAACAAGAAATCCCTTGTAGAGTAAGCGAATAGGGATATCTTCCGATTACCTTAAGATTAATTGAACGTTTACTCACACTCATTCTTTTAAAAATTAGAGATACCAATTTGTCGTACTCCAATGTGTGTGGCACCTTAACAATACTCTGTGAAGAACAACTATAGTCTACTGAGTTATTTTCCACCACAAGCTTACCACCCCCAATATATTTCAACCCTAATTTTTCGCTCATCAGACATTGTAGCAAAATTCAAAAAATATTGATGAACATGAAGTGATACAAAGGATGCTGAAGAATGATTTTCAGAATGATTTTTTGAAAAACGAATGTTCATCCTTAAGTAAGCAACCAACGAGTGTGAGGGGATGACAATTGCTAGGTATAGTTCACGTATATATGCGTTGTATATATAGCGCAAAAAATACATGTGTTATACTTAGAAATTCTTATAAGTCAACAAATACTGAATATAGCGCATGTATTACATACTCTATACCTCAATGGGGTAACTGGACGTTAAGGTATAACGCATTTAAAATATGCACTATACATAGAATTGTATTCGAAATATTTTTCCATCTATTTCTGTCTATTGAGTCTAAAAACGCAACCTTTTGATTCCGGACTCAAATGATTTTCACCCTTAAAAATGATCAAACTATTAAGGGTTATTAATAAACGGTAAAACAGAACTAATAATCAGGGAAAATGAATTGTGACATGTGGGTTAGCTTAGCTATAGCCTACAGTCTAGTGAACAGTGCTTACAGAATCAAAAGATTACTGTCTGGTTTGTTTAATTTTGGGAAAAGGATAGTGGGCATATGCCAGATCGTTTACTCATACTTATTCTTTTACTAATCAGAGATACCAATCTTCCGTACACCAATATGAGTGGCACCTTAACAATAATCTATGGAGAATAATTATAGTATATCGAATTATTCTCCACCACAACCTCACCACGTTAATATAATGCAACCTTAATATTTCGCTCATCAGACATTGTAGCAAAATTCAAAAACAAAGGATGCTGAAGAATAATTTTTTTAGAATAAATTTTTGAAGAACGAATGTTCATCCTTAAGTAAGAAACTATCTAATGCGCATGAATGGCAATTGATAAGTAAGTCTAATAGGCCTTCTACATCCACAATATGCCTCAACCCATATTAACTACTCTAATATTTTTCCTACTTATAGAGCTCTTTTATCTAAGACTTCTTCAGTTCCTAAGCCTACTCCTATCAACAGACAGGTACTGGCAGTACTCGGTTTAAGCTATGAAATACGAAATTCAAGCATTAATTGACAATCATATTTGGAAATAGTAGACTTACTTGCAGGTAGGAGTCCTATTAGATGCAAGTGGGGGTAATGACAGTGTAGAAAGATTCAAAGCAATACTTGTAGGTAAGGAGTCTACACAGGAGGAAGTTTACATTATCATGAGTCCTTTTCACATGTGGAAATATCTCTTTAGCTGCTAAATTTTCTATATGCATTGTACATATAGCGCATATAATACATACACTATACTTAGCAATTATTATGGCTCAGCAAATACTAAATAAAGCGCATGTATTACATGCTCTATACCTTAATCGGGTAATTGGCCGTTAAGGTATAGTCACATTTAAAATATGTGCTATTCATAGAATTATATTCAAAACATGTTTTCTCATATTTCTATCTATTGAGTCCAAAAATGCAACCGGACTCAAATGATTTTCACCCCTAAAAGTTTTCAAACTATTATAGGTTATTAATAAACGATACAACAGAACTAATAATAAGAGAAAATAGATTGTGACATGTGGGTTAGCTCAGTTGTAGCCTACAGTCTAGTGAACAGTGCTTATAGAATCCAAGGATTACCGTCTGGTCTGTTTAGTTTTGGGAAAAAGATAGTGGGATATACAAGATTAACTGAACATTACTCATACTCATTCTTTTACAAATCAGAGATACGAATCTGTTGCACACCAATAAGAATGGCACCTTAACAAGGCTCTGTAGAGAATAATTATAGTGTACCGAGTTATTCTCCACCACAACTGCATCATCCCAATAATGCAACCCTTATTTTTCGCTAATCAGATGTTGTAACAAAATTCAAAAAATATTGATGAAGGGATACAAAGGATGCTAAAGAATAATTTTTTCAGAATGATTTGTTGAAGAACGAATGTTCATCCTTAAGTAAACAACTATCCAATGCGAGTGTCAAGTATAGCGCATGTGATATATGCATTATGCATATGGCGCATATAATATATGCGCTATACTTAAAAATTATTTTGGGCCAGCAAATACTAAATACATGCGTTATACCCTAACGGGGTAACTGGCCATAAATGTAGAGCACATTTAAATTATGAGCTATACATCGAATTGTATTCAAAATATTTTTCCACCTAATTCTGTCTTTGTGTCCTAAATCGTAACCTTTTGGTTGTGGAGTCGAATGATTATCACCCTTAAGAATTATCAAACTATAACTATTAAGCGTTATTAATAAACGGTACAACAAAAATAATAATCAAGAAAAATGGATTGTGACATGTGGGTTAGCTTAGCTATAGCCTACAGTGTAGTGAACAGTTCTTATAAAATCGAAAGATTACCATCTGGTAGTTTTGGGAAAAGATAGTGGGCATATACAAGATTAGTCGAACTTTTACTCACGCTCATTATTTTACAAATCAAAAATGTCAATCTGTCGTACTCCAATGTGAGTGGCACATTAACAGTATTCTGTGGAGAACAACTATAGCGCATCAAGTTATTCTCCACCATAACTTCACTTCCCTAATATAATGCAATCTTTATTTTTCGTTCATCGGACATTGTATTGATGAATATGAAGTAATATAAAGGAAGTTGATAGAATGATATTTTCAGAATAATTTTTTGAAGAACGAATGTTCATCCTTAAGTAAGTAACTACCTAATGCGAGGGGAATGGATGAGTATAGAACATGTGATATATGTGTTGTACATATATCGCATATAATACATGTGTTATACTTAGCAATTATTATGAGTCAGAAAATACTGAATATAGTTGTATACAGTCAAAATCGGGCATATCCGATTTCATAGGCAGGGGAGTTGCCTCGAGGAGAAGCTCGTAACAGATCAGGCTCGAGCTTCAAGATAGAACACCGAGCCTGGGGATCGAAATGCTCGTTGAGATCAAAGCCAGCAACAATTGAGACCAAGCATGAATGACCTTGAGTAAGGCGTAATAACGGAATGACGAGATATCAGTAACCGGTCGAAGATCACGACGGAAATCCCGGAGCAGATCAAATCAAAGCGGTTATTGATGCCAATCATGGGATTTATTTCCGTTATCATAATTGTACCTTATTTAGGATTCCTCTAATATATAAGGAGGAATCTCATTCATTTGTAACCATCATATCTCACTGATAATAATACACACATCTGTTGCTCTCTCAATTTACTTATTGTTCATCACAATTGTTCCATTCTTTACTATTCTTACCATCCAACCTCTAGACTATCTCGAATCGAGGTCGAGGCACTGCTTCAATATCGGTTTGATTCATTCTACTGTTCAATTTATCTAGTTAATTCATTGTTTATCAATTGGTATTGGATTAAGTTATGTATCCTTAAAACCACTATATAAATTTAATTGTTACTCAGTTTTTAGGGTAAACAATTTGGCGCCCACTGTGGGGCTAAGGATAATAGTGATTGTTCAGTACATATTCTGGTAAAACACATTATTTTACGCTTGTTCTTGTCAAGAATTTTTTCTTTCAGGTTAAAACATATCAAACTCACAAAATGCATCCACATATGGTGACAATGGCTTCGGTTTCTACGGGGAAAATAAAAATATGATTGCTCCAGGAATCGAGGTACCACAGGCTAATCTCGGAGGAGAACCGACTGTCAACCCAGTTGATGTCAGTTTGCACGTTGCTCTAAATGCGGACCTAGGCGCAGATCTCGATGGGAGTGTATGCAGAGAAGGCTGATTTGGTGGCCAAGAAACACAGGGCAGAGGAGACGAGGGAGTCAGTCTCCAAGTGATGTTCGAGATGCTTCAGGCTCATCAAGCTGCTATTTCTCAGTTACAAAATCAACATAGAGCTCCTAATAGGGTCAAGCCAAAAATTACTCATCGTACCGATCCAGTACCGGAAAGGTCGAATGGTAACACATCGAGGACTGATCCTGCGATAATGAAAATGCTCGAGGAGATCACTAAAAAAATTCAATCAGGAGAGAAGAAAATTGAAGCCAATGATAAGAAAGTAGAGACATACAACTCCCGAGTTGATTAGATACCGAGGGCACCGCCAATCTTGAAAGGGATGGATTCGAAGAAGTTTGTGCAAAAGCCTTTTCCTCCAAGTGTGGCACCGAAACCCATTCTGAAGAAGTTTTGCATGCCTGACATACCTAAATATAACGAGACAACTGATCCCAACGAGCATGTTACCTCTTACATATGCGCCATCAAGGGTAACGATTTGGAAGATGATGAGATCGAGTATGTGCTATTGAAACAATTCAGAGAAACCCTTTCGAAGGGTGCAATGATTTGGTATCACAACTTGCCACAAAGTTCCATCGATTCATTTGTCATTTTAGCAGATTCTTTAATAAAGGCGCACGCTGGGGACATAAAGGCCACAATAAGGAAATCAGATCTTTTTAAGGTAAGACAAAGGGATAATGAAATGCTCAGGGAGTTCGTGTCCCGATTTCAAATGGAGCGCATGGAATTGCCACCAGTCATAGATGATTGGGTTGTTAAAGATTTCACCCAAGGGTTGAATGAACAGAGCTCGATAGCATCGCGTCAGTTGAAATAAAATTTGATCAAGTATCCAGATGTAACTTGGGAAGATGTGCACAATCGATATCAATCGAAGATCAGGGTCGAGGACGAACAACTCGGAGTCCCTTCCGGTTTAGTGCATCCGAACAGGTCGGTTGTTAAAAATCAGAGGGACGTTGATAGGGAGCCAAGGTCAAACAGAGACTGATACCAACCGTACACCGCATATCGAAGTAACAATGGTCCGGATGCAATTCCGCCCGGAATGATCAAAGAAGTGATCGAGGATAGAGTTCTCGGGGACATATGATCAAAAGTGGTTTTGACAAGTATGTCGATCCCACAGAGGGACCTCAGTTATCAGATTATAACTTTAGCATCGATGCATCAGGCATTGTATCATCGGAAGGATCAAAGATACTAGGTGGCCCAAACCCATACAGACTGATCCTTCCCAAAGAAACCCGAATCTGATGTGCAAATATCATGGCACACATGGTCACAGAACTGAGGATTGCAGACAATTAAGGGAGGATGTAGCTCGTATATTCAACGAGGGCCATCTTCGAGAGTTCCTCGGTGATCGAGCCAAGAATCATTTCAAGGAAAGGGACGCCAATAGGAAATATGAACAGGAGGAACCCCAACATGTTATTCATATGATCGTTGGTTGGGTCGACATTCCATAGAGACCGATATTCAAACGCACTAAGGTCTCAATCACTAGGGAAAACGGACCCGAGGTTACGTGCCCGAAGGCACCTTATCATTCATCGGCGAAGAAGCAAAGGCATCTCAACCCCACAACGACGCTCTGGTAATTTCTATATTATTAAATAAAGTTCAAGTTAAGCATGTTTTAGTTGATCCAGTTAGCTCGGCAAATATCATCCGATCGAGGGTCATGGAGCAACTCAGCCTACAAGATCAAATCTTGCCCGCAGCTCGGGTCTTAAACAGCTTTAATATGGCCAGTGAAACAACTAAAGGGTAGATTATCCTTCCGGTGAACGTGGTTGGAACCATTCAAGATACCAAGTTCCACATAATTGAGGGCGACATGAGATATAATGCCTACTCGGAAGGACTTGGATCCACAACATGAGGGCAGTCCTTTTGAGTCTCCACCAAATGATGAAATTCCCGATGTCTCACAGTGTAAAAACAGTGTACGGGGAACAACATGCTGCAAAGAAAATATTTGTGGTTGATGAGGTAACATCGATATCGACGTTATCAACCTCAGAAAAGTCGAGCATCAAAGGTAAACATGAATCCAAATAGCAATCACCGCCACCAGCCTCGACCAAATCGGGGAAGCAGGAGAAGGAAGAAGAAGTGGAGGATTTCCTGACCCCTCAAACTTTTGTTGTTCCCGAAAATTCTGACGCCACCAAATCTTGGTCAAAAAGTTGGAATAGGTTATACTAATCGAGTACATGCCCGAGCGAAAGTTATACCTAGGAACGGGATTAACCCTCGAAATCAGGAAAAAGCTCATTCAATTTCTTATTGATAACATTGACTCTTTGGCATGGTCCTATTTAGACATGACAGGGATCCCACCGGAGATAACGACGCATCGACTAAGCTTGTACCCTAATTTCAGACCGGTGAAACAAAAGAGAAGACCCCAGTCCGAGGTAAAGCACACATTCATAAAGGATGAGGTAACTAAACTTCTCAAAATAGGGTCCATTCGAGAGGTAAAATATCCCGAATGATTTGCCAATGTAGTTGTAGGCCCTAAAAGGGGAACAAACTTAGAATGTGTGTAGATTATAAGGACTTAAACAAGGCATGCCCTAAAGAGTCTTTTTCGCTGCCTAATATCGATCACATGATCGATGCCACGGCCGGCCACGAGATCCTTACTTTTCTCGATGCCTATTCCGAGTAAATCAAATTCAAATGAACTCGAAAGACCAGGAAAAGACTTCATTCATCACCAAGTATGGAACATATTGTTATAATGTAATGCCCCTCGGGCTAAAAAATGCAGGATCTACTTACCAATGCCTAGTAAATAAAATATTCGAGGAACAAATAGGTAAGTCAATGGAAGTTTATATTGATGACATGCTAGTTAAGTCCCTGTGCGCAGAGGACCATTTGGCTCATTTGCAGGAAACGTTCAAGATTCTAAGGAAATACAATATGAAAATCAACCCCGAGAAATGTGCTTTCGGGGTCGGTTCGGTCAAGTTCCTTTGCTTCATGGTGTCGAATCAGGGGATCGAGATCAACCCCGATAAAATTAAGGCCATCGAAGAAATCACCGTCATGGACAGTGTAAAAGCCATGCAGAGGCTGACCGGACGGATAGTCATTTTAGGCCGATTCATCTCGAGGACGCCGGATTGCAGCCATAAATTTTTTCTCTCTACTCAAAAAGAAGAGTGATTTTGCCTGGACCTCAAAATTCCAACAGGCATTAGAGGAATTGAAGAGATACCTATCGATCCCACCGCTGTTTCACACTCCAAAAGCAGACGAGAAATTGTGCTTGTACTTGGCATTATCTGAAATCGCGGTAAGTGGTATCCTAGTTCGAGAAGAGCAAGGTACGCAATTTCCTATTTAATATGTAAGTCGAACCATAGGAGAGGCAGAAACTAGATATCCACACTTTGAGAAATTAGCACTTGCACTAATAAGCGCCTCTAGAAAGTTAAAACATATACCTAAGATAGCACAAAAAAATACTAATTTCAATAAATACTTATCATCAATATAAACAAGAAAGGAGATGCTCTTACCAAAAAATATTAATTTCAATAATACTTATCTCATCATTCATTTCAAAAATTTTAATTCCAAACGCTTGAGATTTGTTGATGTTATTGATAGCAGAGAGCAGTAAAGTGACATGACAGATCTGTGCCTTTATTTATCAAGAAAGCTTGCTTAAATACACAAAGTCAGTAACTGACCGTCAATAAAATACTTCTAAAAAACTCTAGTTCTAACTAAAAAGGAGGAATTGAATTTGAAGATAACTAACAAACTTTCACAAAGAAAAATATAATCTTAAATATCTGCAAGAGATTCAACACAATCTGGTGTGTATTCCTCAACTTTTGCAGCCCAACTAAGGTCCTGATTTTATTGACTGCAACAACATTGCAATTTTTCAAGCAATCACAACACTCCTTCTGCCTCAAGAATTGCAGACTCCAAGTTTGCTTCTAAGAAACTCAAATCTATTAACATGAGATATATCTGTAAACAAATCAGCAATTTTATCTACTGACCTACAATAAACCAATTTCACCTCTCCTCCTTCTTGCACTTCCCTAAGAATGTATAATTTGATATTAAAATTCTTGGTTATACCATGAAAAACTGGATTATGAGAAATTTTTATGGCTGCCTGATTATCCACAAACACTCTTCTGCTTGCTTGTTGCTCCAGATTAATATCTAACATGATTTTCCTTAGCTAAAGAGCTTGAATAACTGTTGCAGTTGCAGCAATGAATTCAACTTCTGCAGTTGACTATGCTACGATTTCCTGCTTCTGTGAACACCATTAAAATCATCCTGAACCAAGTCTAAAATACTAACCTGATTGATTCTCATATCATCAAGTGAACCTACCCAATCATTATCAGAATAACCTTGCAACTTAAAAGTCTGGCACTTAGAGAACTTAACACCATATTCCAAAGTTCCCTTATCGTAACTTATCTTTCTTTTGGCTGCTTTCATCTTCGTTTCACTAGCGCAATCTAGAAATTTGGACAATACACTTATTTCCCGAAGAATATCAGGTCTAATGGCAGTGAGGTACATAAGACATCCAATCATACTTTTGTAACTAGTCTCATCAACCTTGTTACTACCATTATTATTGACCAGCTTCTCTTTCTGATTTATTGGGGTGTTCATAGGCTTGCAAACTTCTATTTTGAACTTTTTCATAATCTCTCTTGCATATTTCTTTTGGAAAATGAATACTTCATGTTGATTTTGATGAATTTGCATTCCAAGAAAGTAAGACATTTCTCCCAATTCTGTCATTTCGAATACTTTCTTCATCTATGCCTTGAATTCCTCGATCAATTCAAGGTTGTTGCATGTTACAAGAAGATCATCAATATAAAGTGATACAATTACAATATCAAAATCTCTTCTTTTTTTAATAAAAAGACTGATTCACTTAGGTTTTTCTTAAAACCCAAGCCTTGCAAATGCTCATCAATTCGACTATACCAAGCCCTTGGAGCTTGTTTTAAACCATAAAAGGCTTTCTTCAATAGATAAACTTATCTTCATGTCCCCTTACAGGAAAACCTTGAGGCTGCTTCACATAAATCTACTTCTGTAGAAAACCATTTTAA
Source organism: Nicotiana undulata (assembly GCA_005239495.1). Classification (NCBI taxonomy): domain Eukaryota; kingdom Viridiplantae; phylum Streptophyta; class Magnoliopsida; order Solanales; family Solanaceae; genus Nicotiana; species Nicotiana undulata. Next base: position 16,539 of record ML297861.1, read on the forward strand.
AAAAGCTGACTTGACATCTAACCAAAAGATTCTCCAACTCTTTTGAGCAGCAGTAGCTAGTAACAATCTTATAGTATCAAGTCTAGCAACTGACGCAAAGGTTTATGAATAATCAACTCCAAAAACCTATGAGTAACCTTTCACAATAATTCTATCCTTGAGCTTGTTACAGAACCATCAACATTTAATTTCGTGCGGTAAGCCCACTTCACACCAATGATCTTCCTATCTTGAGGTTTCTCCACAAGCTACCAGGTCTCATTCGTCTCAATTATTGCAAGCTCCTCCAGCATTGCATCTTGCCACTTAGGATATAAAAGGGCTTCCTCAAATCCAGACGGCTCTAAAATAGCCACATTGCATCTTTGGTATATGTCAGAGAGAAACCTCGTTCCTCTCACATGTTGATGATCAATGTTCTCATCAGAATCGGGTAGATTGCTTGTAATCTGCTTCTGCTTACCTTCTTCCCAGTCCCATTGCTCATTCTCCATAAAAAATACATTTCTGCTTATCACAATTTTTCTTGTATGAGGCTGCAAAATTTCGTAAGCTTTAAAAACCGTGTTGTAACCAATAAACACTCCAAGTTTAACTTTCTTGTCTCTCTTAAACTATAGAATATAAGAGAACCACAAACAACCAAAGATCTTTAAGTGAAGGAAGGTTTATACTCATGCCATGCCTCAATATGTGTCTTTTCTTCCGCAACTTTTGTAGGCAACTATTCAGAAAAAAAATAGCAGTGTTAGCACTTCTGCCCATAAATTCTTTGGTAGGCCCTTCTCATGTATCAAGCAGCTCGACATCTCCATTATCATCATATTCTTCCTTTCATTAACCCAATTTTGTTACAGAGTATCTGGGGTAGTGAGTTGATTCTCAATTCGTGCATCTTCACGAAACTATTCAAATTGATCATATGTGTACTCGGTATCATTATCTAATCTCAGCATTTGCATCCTGCTACCACTTTGATTTTCTACCAAAGCTTTGAAATTCCAGAACACTTCAAGTACTTCAGATTTGAACCTGAGAAAATAAGTCCAACATATTCTTGTCATATCATACACGAATGCTATGAAATATTTAATTCCTTTGACAGACACATTCTTATGTGGTCCACACAAATCGGTATGGACTAATTGAAGTTTCATTGATGCTCTCCAGATTACCGCGGGAAAAGGCATCCTGCTTTGCTTTCCCAATTGACATGTGTTGCAGGCTGAGTGTTCCTCCTACATAGGTGATACTCCCTAAATCATATCTTTCTTCGACATGTAAAAGACTTCCCTCCGATGAAACTGCTCGAGTTTCTTTTTGCATACTGCAATTATCACTTGGCTTGGATAGGCAGCCAACTTTTCCTCCATTGGATCAAAGGAAAAACTTCTTCCTGTCATTTTAAATCAACAGACTTCTTGACCCTTTGGATCAAAAATCACAAACATCCTGTCTTCAAAAATAAGTTTGAAATCATTCTCCAAAAACTGCCTTACGTTCTTGATCAATTTCAGGAACAAAAACACATCCGTAATTAACTTTGTACCCGAGTAACTTTCAGTAGCTACTGTGCCTTTTCCTTTGGCATGAATATAATCACCATTACCAAATTTGACTTTAGAGGTTACAGATTTGTGTAACACTTTGAAAATTTCCTTATCATGAGTCATATGATTCGTACAACCAATGTCAATTAACTAATTTTTACTTGAACATAGCTCGGAGACGTACAACAAAAATTTGTTTATTTGCATCAAGCTTTCGGGGGGCTCATTCAAGGCTTACTCGAACTATTACTCAACAGAAACTTTTGTTTGCAAAACATGTCACCACAAACAATTGCTCTTCTTTTTGTTGCTCTGCAATTTGTGTTATATTTGATTGTTGTGGTCCGTTCTATTTGCGAATAATCTCATCATGTACAAGTTTATGACACTTTATGTATCTCATATCAGGCTTTCTCCAACACTTAAAGTGTAGATGGTTTCTCTTCCCGCAATGCTATAGGTGGATATTTTTCACCTTTGTTGTTGTTGGTATTATCAGTTGCAACAGCTTCTGTTGACGTAGAATAGCTCTTCTTACCCTTCCGCTTCTTTACTTTGCTGCCAGAGTTGAATAGTTGCCTTTCTTGCCAAGCTCCTTCAACAGCTCTCTCGTTCCTCATCAATATTCTTTGTTCATGTGCTTGCAAAGAGTTTAAAAATTCCACCAAACTAATGTTTGACAGATCTTTTGTATTTCCTAACGAAGCAATTATTGCTTCAAACTTCTAAGGTAAAGTAACAAGAATTTTTTGCATAATTCTTTTTTCAGAAAGATCAGGGCAAAGTAACTTTACCTTATTTTCCAGATTGATAATTCTATCAGAGTACTCTTTAATAGTCTCAGATTTCTTCACTTTTGCATTTCAAATTCCCTCACCAAGTTTAAGACCTTAATGCCTCAAATTTTTTTATCTCCATAATATTCTTTTTCTAGAAAGTCCCATATTGACTTAGCCGAACTAAGAGTCATGATTCTAGAAAAAATAGTATGAGATATTGCAGCACAGAGACACACCTTCGTCTTCGACTTTCTAGTCTTCTTTTCTTTGTGAGTTTTGATCTGATTCATGGTAGGATTGCCCGAACAAGCTCATATCTGCATCAACATATTTAACAAGACAAAATCATACCTTATCTCTCACAACCTTTATAAGGCATTTTCTTAGTTCCTCACTATGTGGAACACCTTCGACCAAAGTAATAAATGCATATATCCCTTGTCTTTTAACCTGACATAACATTTTCAACAACAACAATAGACTTCTGAAAAAATAGCGATAATCAATCCTTATGTAGCACACAAAGAATGAGGGTACCTCATGTTCCACACCAACTACAGCAGCTTCAATACACTAAGGATGTGAAACTAGAATTGATTCTACTTCAGCTGTGCCAATCGTGTGTCCACTGTTGCAATGCATTTTAATGTACTTCAATTATTGGGCAAAGTGAAAAAATGCATAGTCACAAGGTTCTTGAAAGAATAAAGTAATTTTTTTTATTACCCGTTTCTCCTACAGAAAGATTATCTTTTATTTGTTGCTATGCTCCAGACTTCCCTAAATTGAATATAATTATCTATATAGTATAATGTTATCTTCATTACTCTTAGTTCTCCTACTGGGTAACATTGAAACAAATAAATTGGATAAGGAATTAGAAGGAGAGAAATAAAATATGAAAAGTACATACATAAATATAAAGAGAAGGAGAATATATACATGACGTTAATAACATCATCTACCCTGCCAGTGAGCCAGTAGTAACCATCTTTGTCCCTAAATCAGGAGTTAATACATGAATAAGATCACTGAAATTCCAAGTTATACATCAAACATGGAATTAATTTTACCGAAAATTTCCAAATGTTCAAAATATTGACATAACCAGGACTCTAGCAGACAGAAATAACCTATTGCATCCATCACTGGTAAAATAATATTTAGGGAAAGCACTAAAGTATGTGGTCTGATATCTTTCATGATCCCTATAGAGTGTTCTGAATGCGAAAGCCATGAGCTTTTCACAGATAAATACCCACTACACTCACCTTCTAGATCAAGAAAATTTATATGATTCTAAACATAGTGTTAATCTTTAATAGGTCCTGTTATAGGTATCTGGACACCAAAAAATGGTAATGTAGCAGAGCCAGATTTTTGCGGCCAAGCTTGTAACGACCCGACCGGTCATTTTGAATACTAGCGTGTCGTTCAACAGTTTAAGGTCATGAGTAGCTTCACTTCAGGTATTATGACTTGTACGTGTGGTCGAAATTGAATTTTGGAAAGTTCGGAGTTAATTTGAAAAGAAATTTTTATTTCGGAATCTTTAAGTTGGAAAATTGACTAAGGTGTGATTTTTGAGTAAACGACCTCGGAATCAGGGTTTGAAGGTTCCAACAGGTTCGTATGATTATTTTGGACATGGGCGTATGTCAATATCGGGTTTTGGATGATCCAGGAGCGTTTCGCGCTTATTGTGGAAGTTGGCATTTTTGAAGAATTTCATAAATATGGGTTTAAGTGCATTTAAATGTTATCGATGTTCATTTAGGATTCCAAGTCTGGGAATAGCTCCGTATGGTGATTCTGGTATTGGGAGCGCGTCCGGAATGGATTTGGAGGTCCGTAGGTCATTTTTGGGTCATTTGGTGAAAGTTAGAAATTTGAAGGTTTTTGAGAAGTTTGACCGGAAGTGGACTTTTTGATATCGCGGTCGGATTCCAATTCCGGAAATTTGAGTAGGTCTGTAATGTCGAATGTGACTTGTGTGAAAATTTTAAGGTCAATCGGACGTAATTTGATAAGTTTCAGCATCGAATGTAGAAGTTTCAAGTTCTAAAGTTAATAAAGCTTGAATTGGGGTGTGATTCATGATTTCGATGTTGTTTGATGTGCTTTGAGGCCTCAGGCAAGTTCGTGTCTTGTTTTGGGACAGGTTGGTGTGATTGAACGGGGCCTCGGGTGTGTTTCGAATCATTTGGGCTACTTTGGATGCTGATTTTCTGATGCTTGGTGTTGTTCTTTGCATTCGTAGGGATCCTCTAGCATTCGCGAAGAAGGATTTTGCTTCTGAAATTTTGTTATCTCTCTTACACAGGTCTGACTACGGAGGCTCATATCTCGCAATCTATAAGAAATTTGGAGATGATCCAAAAACAAAAGTTGTAACTCTTTGTGTCTAGTTTTCAGAAAAGTAAACCATTTAGCATTTAGATTTGTTTACAAAAAGTTATAGCCGGTACACTACAGGTTGTCTGGGAAGATGAAGAAGAAATTTTTGTTGCATAGAGCTAATTTTGGCAGCTTATATCACGAAATCTATAAGTTTTTGGGAGATGACCAACACATGAAAGTTGTAGATCTTGGTGTCTAATTTTCAGAAAATTAAATCATTTGTCATTTGGAGTTTATACAAAAAGTTATAACCATTATACTAGAGGCTATCTGAGAAGAGTTTGGAAATGACTTTTGAGAATTTTGTTCATCGTGAACGCGATAGGAGTCCCGCGAACGCGAAGAAGGGTCGTCTGGGCAGTGTATAATTTTGCAAAAACAGGTTTGGCTCATTTCATCTCATTTCCTACATGGGAGACGACCTATGAGCGATTTTGGAGCTCCATCTTCATCATCTATGTCAAGGTAAGTGATTCTCACCTAGCAAGTTAAATACTTGGATTATATATAGATTTTAACATGAAAATTCATGAAATATTAATGAAAATTTGGGATTTTGGTAGAAAACATAAAAACTTGTATTTTTGGATTTTGACCACGAATTTGGGTATGGAATTGAGAGTAAATTATATATTTGAGTTTCTGATGTTATGGGTAATGTTTATCTTCAAACAAATTCGGAATCCGGGCACGTGGGCCCAATGGTTGATATTATCAACTTTTCAAGCGGAGTTGGAAATTATTGTAAATTGAATTATAATAAGTATTGGAGTATATATTTATGGATTTGCACATTTATTGACAAGTTTTGGAGCATTGGGTATCAGTTTGAGTTGTTGGAAAGGCTTGGGAGCCGGCTATGGAACTTCGGGGCAAGGTAAGTCTCTTTTCGAACCTTGTACTAAGTGTGGAGGCTACATATGCACGAGGTGACGAGAGTTCGTGCGTAGCTACTACTATATTTATGTCTGGGTAGTCTAGGACCTAAACCATATTATATTTGAGATGTTGCATTCTACTTGTCAATTTAATTATTAAAAATATATTGGAACATGATAAGGAAGTTTTAAAAGGTTAAACTTCACCTACTTGAGTTTTGGACGGGTTATTTACCGTTAATGAGAATTTATATTTCATTGAACATTGGCTCTTAATAAATCTTGAATTCGTTGTTTATATGTGTTTTCTCTTATTGTGGAGCGGATCGAACGCTTCGGTAGTAGATAGATGCATTTATGGTTCGTATCGTTCGATCCTCGGGAGTGCACAATTTATATTTATGTTGGATCGGGCCGTGCGACCTCGACATGATTTGCGCATGATTGATTTGGTTGTTCTAGAATTCATAATAATTGGTATTACTTCATCGGCCTGAGATATAAAATTGTAAATGATAAAAACAAAAAACTGAATTTGGAAATCTCTTATTAACAAAGAATTGTTTACTTACGGCATGATATCGAGTTTATCACCGCTATGTACAATCCATGCTTACACTATTAGAAATTCGGCAAAAACCGACCAAGAAAAACCGGCCAACTTTGGTCGGTAAACAAATCAACCAAAGTTGGTCGGTTTTTCAAAAAAATTCAATTTTTAATTTTATTTTAAGAAACCGACCAACTTTGGTCGGTTTTCTTTGGCGCAAAAATGCGGGAAATTATTTTTGAGTCCCGCGAAATTTATTTTTCAAGAAACCGACCAACTTTGGGCGGTTTTTCAATTAAAATAAATAAAAGTTAATATTAAAAAAGCCGACCAAAATTGATCGGTTAATTCAGTCAGTCATTTTAAAAAACCGACCAACTTTGGTTGGTTATTTTCGTGTGAAATACAATGAAAGAAAGAAATAAATAAAAAGACAATCTTAAAACAAAATGCACCAATGGTCTAGTGGTAGAATCGTATCCTGCCACAGTATAGACCCTTGTTCGATTCCCAGATGGTGAATTTTTTGATTACATAATTAAAATACCGACCAACTTTGGTCGCTTTTTTTTGCAATATTTTTTTTTTAATTTAATTGACTGACCAACTTCGGTCGGTATTCTTTTTCAACCATTAAAATACCGTCCACACATAGATGGTCGCATTTTGATCGGTAATTGGCCATAACCGACCAACTTTGGTCGGTTTTTAGCGAATTTTTAGTAGTGTTAATCATATCGTCGATAATTTTATTTACAGCCCACAGTAAGTGTCGGAGTCGACCCCTCGTCATTACTTCTTCGAAGTTAGACTGGATACTTATTGGGTAAGCGTTGTTTTACATACTCATACTACACTTGCTGCAGACTTTTGTGCAGGTACATATGTGTCTAGTGGCCCTATGAGAAAAGAAGCGTGATTAAGTGCAGGGACTTAGGTGAGCTGCATTTTCACATTTCGATCCGCAGCCAGCGGGGTCTCCTTCAGAGTTACTTATTTATTTTTCTGTCTAATTTGTATTCCGGACAGATGTTGTATTTTATTTTATCTTCCTAGTTGATGCTCATGCACTTGTGACACCGAGTTTTGGGGTACTTATGAGTTGTTCAGTAGTGTAGTTGGAAAAATATTATCATTTACTCTGTAATTTTTATTTCTCAATATTTAATTGAAGGAAATCATGATTTTAAAATACTAAAATGAGTAATTAAGTTAATCAAGTATTATTGATTTGCCTGACAACTTATTAAGCGTCATCACGATCTTTAACAGATTTTGGATAGTGACAAAGCTCCTTGTAACGGTGTAATCTGCAAGGCAACGATTAAGATCCTAATTAGGCAATTAATGTGTGCAAAAAACTAAAATGATAGATTATATGGACCAGAAATGACTGGATGTTAGGTTATAGAAAGCCAATTTCTAACATGTTCCTTTTTCTTGCGATTAGGTAATTAGACAGATATACAGGAAGAAAGAATTTGATACATATTTCATTATATAGAGATAAAAAGCCTCCAATTTCTGTTTGCCACCATGTGTCAGATATAGCCATATAGGACATCTTCCGTCTCCTACGTCATTGAGAAACCACCTGCCCCACAACATAAAACAAATGTTGTAGTTAACTATTTCTTAAAAGCTCTCATATTCAAAGAAAATTAATACAAAATAAAAGATCTGTATATAGGAAAAGATAGAAACCTCCATGCACTCGGATTGATTAGCTCACCAACACTTCCCAGCACCCGTAAAGATTTTCTTGAATACCGTGTGACAACAACAACAACATATTAATTAAAATTCTATTAGTGGAGTTTGGGGAGAGTAAAGTGTACGAAGACTTTACTCCTACCCCGAAAAGGATAGAGAGGCTGTTTCCCGGAGACTCTCGGCTCGATAAGAGAGACAATAATATCATAAAAGAAACAAGAGAAAAGGCATGTAACAGCAAAATGTGCCAGAAAGAAAATAACAACAACGAATAAGTGAAAGGACAATAACAATATGCAAAACAACAATGTGAACACAACATAGACCGCTAACAAACCTAAACAAAACTCTATCAAACTACCTGGTATAAAGAGGGAAGCACTCTCGACTACCCCCTAGCCTACCACCCTAATGCTCGACCTCCACATGTTCCTATCAAGAGCCATGTCCTCGTTAATCTGAAGTCGCGTCATGTCCTGCCTGATCACCTCGCCCCAATACTTCTTATGCCTCCCTCTGCCTCTTCTCGTACCTGCCAAAGTCAACCGCTCACACCTCCTAATCGGTGCATCTAGGCTTCTCCTCCGCACGTGTCCGAACCATATAAGTCGCGTTTCCTGCATCTTGTCGTCCACGGGAGCCACGAACACCCTCTCTCGAATATCTTCATTCCTAATCTTATCAAGCCTAGTGTGACCACGCATCCATCTCAATATCCTCATTTCTGCTACTTTCATCTTCTGGATATGTGAATTCTTGACTGGCCAACACTCAGCTCCATACAATATGGCCGGTCTAACCACCACTCTATAGAACTTACCTTTGAGTTTCGGTGACACATTCTTGTCACACAGGACTCCAGACGCTAACCTCCATTTCATCAAC
>ML297861.1:25394-57916 GCA_005239495.1 Nicotiana undulata
CCCGTCTTTACACCCATAAAGGTGAATCAAACAACACCCCCCCCCCCCCCCAATACAGTGCGTAACATCCACATCTATCTCCCCATCTCCCTGGATAATTTACCCTAAGTACTTAAAACTTTCTCTTTGAGGATGACATGTGAGTCAAGCCTGACTTCCACATCCGCGTCCCCCGTCACGTCGCTGAACTTACATTCCACATATTCCGTCTTAGTCCTACTCAACTTGAAACATTTAGACTCCAGGGTCTGCCCCCATACCTCCAGTCTTCCATTCACGCCACTTCGCGTCATCAATCAGAACTATATCATCAGCGAACAACATACACCGTGGCACCTCTCCTTGGATATGGTGTGTCAGTGCGTCCATCACCTGAGCAAATAAGAACGGGCTGAGCGCAAATCCTTGGTGTAACCCCATAAAAGGCTCTGAGCCACCTCCCACAATACTAACCTGAGTCATAGCTCCATCATACATATCCTTTATCGCTCTAATGTAAGTCATCAGCACACCTTTCACCTCCAGACACCTCCAAAAGACTTCCCCAGGAACCTTGTCATACGTCTTCTCTAGGTCAATAAACACCATATGCAAATCCCTCCTCCTATCCATGTATAGTTCCACCATCCTCCTGATAAGGTGGATAGCTTCTGTAGTAGAACGAACCGGCATGAACCCGAATTGTTTTTCCGATATAGACATTGCCCTCCTTATCCTCCCTTCTACTACCCTCTCTCACACTTTCATGGTATGACTTAGTAACTTGATACCCCTATAGTTGTTACAATTCTGGATATCCCCTTTGTTCTTGTATACCGGAACCATTGTACTCCATCGCCACTTGCAGACATGTAATATTTTGACCCGACCCGAGATTTTATACTTTTTAGCATTTACATATTTTGTTTAGGTCTAATATCTCTTTTACTTTATTAAGCACATAAAATGAAAATTACAGAAATAATTTTATATTTTTCTATTTAATTTAGGTATTAGGTATTTTTTTTTAAAATGTATTATTTTTTAATCCATTTTTCTGATTTGTAATCTTTATATCTAAGAACTGGTTCAACCTCCTAGTTGATTTCATGAAAATATGACACAAATGGGTTAATGTAGTTAAACATTTGTGTGAGTTTGGTCATAGTGATGTCCAAAGTTTTGAGTTAAACAAGTTAACGAAAGAGTATTTGTTGGCATGGAGTTAATGAAGTTATGTTAGTAAGAATTAAAAGAATGATTTTTGGCTCAAGATAATTCGTGCTGCTATTCTATTCTCGTTTCATTAATTGAATCGCTAGGAGTATGTCTATGCCGGTTTCATTTGGGTAGGTAAACATTTAGGACTCTTATGTTTTAGTTTCTCTTTTGAGGTGAGAGGTCGTTCCCGTTAGTTGATTATTATATCTGGGGAATGCCCAAAGGAATTTGTATATATTTATCCGGGATATGCCCCGAAGTACATGTAAATGAAGGTTTGAGACCAGATGATGCGAGGAAACATAGAGTAGAATAGTATTTTTACTTTTATTTTTGTTTTATTAGGTGGGAACGACCTCAAGCCTCTTTTAATTGTTTATTTTCTTTTTTGTGTTTTTCTACCTCAATCTGAGTAATTTTAAAAGTCAACTTGATCATGCACGCAACCGTACTACTTACGGGTCTTGGGGAATACCTAACACCTTCTCTCCGAGTCAAATGAACCCTCTTACCTTGAATCTCTGGTGCAAACTGGTGTTAGAGTCAAAAAGTATTTCAAAAGAACAAATCATTTCTAAAAAACGGTGACCTGACACACCGAAACCAAATGTCGGGTGGTGACTCTGAAAATCCTTTTAAAACACTGTTTTCGTCACTTTCTAATTGAAAAACCCTTTCAAACTTTACAAAATATTTTTATTGAGGGTTTAGTGAAGTTTTGGTTTAAAAAAGGGGTGTGACATCTCTAACCGAATATCTTAAAAGCCAATAAGATCAAGTACTAACTCAAATCTGTAAATCCCAGCAAAATCGCCAGAGATGTCACAACCAGTCACAACCAATGCAGAGTGGTACATCGTCATATTTTTCCCCTTTCTTCATCCATACCTACTATTGTTGCTGATGATACTTTCCCTTCTATTTAACCTATTATATCTCTTGCACCTTCTTCTAGCGACCAAGATACTTAATTCAGATAATGCTTCCCACCGAAATCAGGGAAGACATGAAACTTCTCACTATGAGAGAGAAAGAGAAAAAAGTTATCAAGAATTTAAACATAATTCCCTGTTTTGTGGAAGAGTTAGATAATAAATAAGTTATTATTAAATACTAGTATTTTATTTATATATGCTACATTCATATTAAAATATGCTATTATTGGAATAATCCAAATATAATAACATTAATATAAATACTATATTATAGGAGTTGTACCGTGTAAAAACCTCAATTTATTTAACAATTTCGACTTACTTTCAAAGTGGCTTGCCGGCCATTATTTTTCTATAAAATATATGTATGAACTTGAGAGACTTTTGGGATAAAAAATAAAAAATAAATAGTAATTTCGTTAAGTTGAGTAACCATAAGGGGAATTAACTCATTGCCTACTTGTATCATTGTTGAATTATCTTTGCTTGATTTTTAAGTCATTGGATTGTTTTAAATGTTCTACAACACCAACCCCTTTGAATCGAGCTTGTCCTCAAGGCTGGGATTAGGGGTGGCAATTTGAGCCTAAATTCGTCCAATATGTTCAATCCGTTCAGAGATTAATGAATTGGGTTTCAAATATTTTAGTTCATGGGTCTATTTAGGCTGAACCCAAGTTAACTCATTATTTTTATAGCTCATTTTAACTTATTAAGTAGCCCAAATACAACCCATAAAATTCAAGAATCTCAACCCAACTTATCTAGAAATTTAATTAGTTGCCCCAATTTTACTTTTTTTTTTTTTTTTTATATTTTCAATTTTTTTTTCTACTCCACCCATCGACCACCAACCCCCGTGCTAACCCTCTCAATTTTTTTTTTTTACTTTTTTTTTTTGTATTTCAATTTTTTTTTCTACTCCACCCATCGACCACCAACCCCCGTGCTAACCCTCTCAATTTTTTTTTTTTACTTTTTTTTTTTGTATTTCAATTTTTTTTTCTACTCCACCCATCGACCACCAACCCCCGTGCTAACCCTCTCAATTTTTTTTTTTTACTTTTTTTTTTTGTATTTCAATTTTTTGTTCTTTTGCACCACCAACCCACCCTACACACTATCCCACCTGCAAGATATTTTTCAACTTACACATTTTAAGGTACAAGGTTTTTCTTTATGTAAGATGAGCATGGTTCTAAAATATGGGTTAAGTTGGACGGGTTGAGTTATGGTCCATTGTTTAGCTCATCTTGACCCAGTCCATCTTAGCCCAAGTACACTTTGGACTGATTTGAGCAATGACCCATTTATTGACCTAATCAATCTTAACCCGCCTAAATTCAGCCCAACCCGCCAATTTACTGGGATGGAAAATAGGAAATGAAAAGTTGATCAAGTGTCAATTTGTATATTAATTCTCTTTCTTGATTCTCTTATGGCAACCGAAGATGACTCTCACAGTTGTATAGCAACATTGATGTTGCGAGGATGACTTTGATTTAGAAGAAACTCCTCAAGCTCAAATACATAGATGTTGATGTAACATCTATTCACTGGTTTTAGTGGAAAGAATTAATTAGGCAATTTCTAACATTCAGCAATCAGCAAGTGCAATAAGCTGATCAACCACACTAGGATCTGCTAATGTACTCGTATCCCCAAGCTCATCTAAGCTCTTTGAAGCAATTTTCCTTAATATTCTTCTCATTATTTTCCCACTTCTTGTCTTTGGAAGTCCCGGCGCCCAATGGATCTTGTCCGGTGCAGCAAAAGCTCCAATCTGACATGTGAAATTTAAATAGTGCTTAGTTCGGCTATTGAATCTTGGATCTGCTATCTGAGCTCTTATCTGAATCAATATGTTTAACAAAAGCACTATACAAAATCATACCTTATCTCTCACAACCTTTACAAGGCTTTTTCTTAGTTCCTCACTATATGGAACACCTTCGGCCAAAGTAACAAATGCATATATCCCTTGTCCTTTAACCTGGCATAACATTTTCAACAATAGTATTAGGCTTATGAAAAAATTGTGATAATCAGTCCTTATGTAGCACACAAAGAATGAGGGTACCTCATGTTCCACACCAACTACAGCAGCTTCAACACACTGAGGATGTGACACTAGAGCTGATTCTACTTCAGCTGTGCCAATTCTGTGTCCACTGTTGCAATGCATTTGAATATACTTCAATTATTGGGCAAGCTGGGAAAAAAATGCCTAGTCACAAGGTTCTTGAAAGAATTAAGTAGTTTTTTTACTACCCCTTTTCTCGTACAAAAAAGATTGTCTTTCTTTTTTGTGCTCCGTTCCAAACTTCCCTAAATTGAATCTAATTCTCGATAGTATAATGTTATATAAATATAAAGTGAAGGAGAATATATACCTGACGTTAATAACATCATCTACCCTGCCAGTGAGCCAGTAGTAACCATCTTTGTCCCTAAATCAAGAGTTTATACATGAATATGATCACTGAAATTCCAAGTTATACAACAAACATGGAATTAATTTTACTGTAAAGTTCCAAAATGTTCAAAATATTGACACGACCAGGACTCTAGCAGACAGAAATTACCTGTTGCAGCCATCACCGGTAAAATAATATCCAGGGAAAGCACTAAAGTATGTGGTCTGATATCTTTCATGATCCCCGTAGAGTGTTCTGAATGCCGAAGGCCATGAGCTTTTCACACATAAATATCCACTGCACTCACCTTCTAGCTCAACACCCTTCTCGTCCACTATTACCGGCTGCAATCATAATTTTACAAGCATCAACATCATAATATGATGGAGGAAAGGGCAATGACCATTGATTTAAAAGTGGTCTTTTCATTTTTGGAAAATTCAGGTGAAAAAAGTAAGACAATCATTTCGGAATAAGAAAATTTATATGATTCTAAACATAGTGGTAATCTTTAATAGGTCCTGGTATAGGTACCTGGACACCAAAAAATGGTAATGTAGCAGAGCCAGGTTTCTGCGGCCAAGCTCCTGGTAATGGTGTAATCTGCAAGGCAACGATTAAGATCCTAATTAGGCAATTAATGTGTGCAAAAACCTAAAATGATAGATTATATGGACCAGAAGTGATTGGATGTTAGGTTATAAAAAGCCACGTTTCTAACATGTTTCTTTTTCTTACTATTGGGTAATTAGACAGGTGTATAGGAAGAAAGAATTTGATACATATTTCATTATATAAAGAGTAAAAGCAAATTGAAATACCATGAAGCCTCCAGTTTCTGTTTGCCACCATGTGTCAGATATAGGACATCTTCCGTCTCCTACGACATTGAAAAACCACCTGCCCCACAACATAAACAAATGTTGTAGTTAACTATTTCTTAAAAGTTCTCATATTCTAGGATAATAAAAGATCTGTATATAGGAAAAGACAGAAACCTCCATGCACTCGGATTGATTGGCTCACCAACACTTCCCAGCACCCGCAAAGATTTTCTTGAATACCGAGTGACATACTGCAAATACATTTATGACAAATGTTTTCATGAATACAGAGAGACAATACAAATAGTACATTTTATGGAGAAAAAAAAGTGGAAGAAGAAAAATCATGTATACACTAGTATAGACATTTGCTTGAGATGGCAAGAGCCCTTAGATTTCAGGCTCATGCACCCTAAAATGTTTTAGGTAAATGTGTTCTTACAATAGTTTTTCTGCTAAACAGATTACCATCTACTGTTTAATCTGGTATATCGCCTATGAAGTCTTTCACGGTCACGTTCCATCTCTAAATCGTATCAAAGTATTTGGTTGTCTTAGCTATGCAACCAAATCAAGCTATTCAAATAAGTTCTCTTCCAAAGTAATCTTTGATGTTATGATGGGATATTCATATAAGTTGTTTAATATCTGTACGGGGTGTTACTTTGTGAGTAGAGGTGTCCTCCGGAGAATAAGTCTTCCCTTTCAAGTTTCCCATCCACGTTTCTACAACCAATGCAGAGTGGTACATCTTCATATTTTCCCCCCTTCTTCATCCATACCTACTATTGTTGTTGATGATACTTTCCCTTCTATTTAACCTATTATATCTCCTGCACCTTCTTCTAGCGACCAAGATATTAGCAGTCCACTTAATTCAGATAATGCTTCTCAGAATGAACCTGAACATACATCTACGGATACATCTATTTCTCATCATGACTCTTCGGATGCATTGCCAATTCCTATTCAACCCTTGAGAAGGTCTACTAGGCCTTCTAAATCCCCTATGTGGCTCACGGATTATGCCCATAACTTTACTACACCATATCAAATTTCTGCCCATAGCCACTACTCTTATATTTTCCCTACTTATAGAACTCTTTTATCAAACCTTCTTCAGTTCCAGAGCCTAATTTCTATGAACATGAAGGTACACGCAATATTGGGTTCACGATATGGAACATGAGATTCAAGCTCTAATTGACAATTATACTTGGACATAGTTGATTTACTTGCAGGTAAAACTCCTATTAGATGCAAGTGGTTGTAAAGTAGATTGTAGAGTAGCAAGATTCAAAGCAAGACTTGTAGTTAAGAGGTCTACACAGCCGAAATGTTTACATTATCATGAGTCCTTCTCGCCTGTTGTGAAAAGGGTCAAAGTGAGAAGTGTTTGTCTAATAAATTTTCTTGGCCCCTTCTCCATATAGATGTCTACAATGCATTCCTTCAACTTGACTTGGTAGAGAAAGTTCCATGGTTATTACCACAGGGTTTTAGTAGCCAGGGGAAAGGTGTGTATACTGCTCAAATCCTTATATGGATTGAAGCAGGCAAGCAGACAACGGAATTTGAAGCTTACGTCTGCATTATGTACAGTCTGATTTTGTACCAAGCAAGCTTGACTGTTTACCAAGAATTGTGAAAATGATATTGTGATTGTTTGATCACAGGCAGTAGCATGAACTAATTTAAAAAGCAAAAGACATGCTCAATCATAACTTCAAATTGAAGGACTAGGGAGAATTGGTAGTCTTATGAAGCAAAGGAGATATGGCTTGAAGCTTATCTCAGAATGTGGTTTAGGGAGATCAAAGCCAGCTTCTACACCCTCGGAACAGAATCAGAAATCGACAAGTTTTGAGTTTGATAAGCACATTAGTATAGAAGATGACAACGATTTAGCAAATAAAAGAAGTTATTACCTGAACCTTAAAGGAAAGTTACTATATTTGGCTATAACAAAGATCAGATATTTCCTTTGTAGTACATAGCTTAAGTCAGTTTATGCATGCTCCAAAAGAATTACATTATGAGGCAGCATTGCATGTGGCGAGATATGTTAAAGGCCAATCAGGTTTGGGACTCTTATTGAGTAGCAGGTGTTCAGGCAAGAAAAATGCATATGCATATTGTGATGCATGGTGGGCTTCATGTGAGGTATGTGACAAGCTATTCTGTTAAAAACTTAAAATAGGAGATTCCTTGACAGTTTGTAAAAGTCAGCATAATCTGAATATAGAAGCATGACAACAATAGCTGAGTTGGAGTGGATTCATTGTCTGTTAAAGGATAAGGACTGAAAGTTGAACTGCTTATGGAGTTGCATTGCTACAATAAGGCAACTTAACAAATAGCTTCGAATCCAACGTTTCATGAGCACATAAAGCATGATTGTCACTTTATTAGAGAAAAATCGCAACAAGGATTGATCAAAACAATCTACGTGACAAGCAAAGAGCAGGTTGCACGTGATTTCCCCTTTTTCTTATCTCAAGATATGTTCCCTTTCCTTTTCAATATGTACAATTGATAAACCTTTTTAGCTATTCAATTCTCGCATGATTTGGGAATTACACAATCTTAACACATTCTGTGAATGTATTCAATAAGTTCTTTGAAATTCTAGGAGACTTTAATAGCATCAATTTTAAGCAATGAATGGTGTTGGTCATTTTTTTTTTAGTTTAAGCATATGGTATTCCGGATCCACTATCCTAACTAATTCAGATTCGCCGTAAACTTATTTAAGGGGGAAGCGCTCCCTACCATAAATTTTTTTTATTTTCAGGGCTCGAACCTAAGATCGTTGGTTAAGTTGTGGTGGTATTAGTTATTTTGTTCTATCAACTACTTACAACCAACAAGTTGCACATTACTTGACTAATAAAATGAAATACAAGTTTGGGTTGTACCCTTACCTCATCTCCCTCGCGCATGAGAGACCTTACTAATGTGGGAGCAGTATAAAAAATTGAAACCTTGTACTTATCAACAATATCCCAACAACGTCCAGCATCTGGATAGTTTGGTGCCTGCAGTTATGAATAATTTTCAGAAAAGAAAATGACTTTCTCATGGAAAATATTGTCCTGAAAAGTTATCTTTCTGCAATAAAGGACAAGGTTATTTATTCACTCTATCTGCTAGAATTGTTTTATTTTACTAGCAGCAAATAGCTACTTCTACAACTTTGGCAACATAATTATTAAAGAATGAAGAAAAAGAATTTACCCCTTCAAAAACCACATTAGTTGCTCCGTTTAACAAAGGTCCATAGGTAACGTAGCTATGTCCAGTAATCCAACCACAGTCGGCTGTACACCTACAAAAACACAACAAAAATAATTATATCAACAAGATAGAATAAAAATGGCTTATGTCGTTCCTATATTTGGTGCAAACAATTTATTTTCATAATAATTTTAACGATTAAGTTGAATTTTAGATACTAAAAAAAAACATTTCAAAAACTGAGTGTGTAAAACAGACAAGTCAAATTATGAGGTATTGAAGGAAGAAATGGGTTGAACATACCAATAAATGTCTTTGGGTTTGTAGTCAAATGCATACTTGAATGTTGTGGCAGTGTATACCATATATCCTCCAGTTGTATGAAGAACACCCTTAACATCAACTTAAAGTCATCAAAATACTAAAATATATAAGAGAACAATTACTCCAAGCAAGAAATTAAATTCACCTTAGGCTTTCCAGTACTGCCACTGGTGTATAGCAAGAAAAGTGGATCTTCTGCATCAACCCATTCCACCTCACATGTAACTGGGTATTTTCGAACTACATCCTGGAATAATTCAATTTAAATGATTAATAACAATCAGCAAAAATTGCATTTTTTTATAATCGTTTAGGAGTCCATAAGTTCTATTAGTAATAGTGTAAATTCCATCACTAATGATTTATTGCACATAATTATCTTAACTAAATTTTGTGACCTACACAAAACAAAAGTAAGATCCACCGGAAAATATATATGAGCATTCCTTACTAAATATTGCCTACAGAGAAAAATATATACGAACTATTTAGAACCCCAATAAACCTGATAACCGGTGGCGGGGGCAGAATTTTAGCCAAGGAGGGTCAAAAAAGAATAAAGTTAAAAAGGTTGTAGCTAGTGGGAATAGAATCAATGACTTTACAAAGGTTATGACCACTAAGGTTATGCTTTTGAGCTGTGTTAAAGAGATTCAAAAACATAGTATATAGAGGTAAAGTACAGATTTTGTCTTATATATACAAGTAATTTTCCGGCGAAGGGGGTTCGGGTGAACACCCTTCCCGCCCCTGCTGATAACCTATATAAAAGGTTATGTGGTTTGTACAAACCTGCCACCACATATCTCTTCCTTCAACCCATTTAGTCATTTCCTTCTTTAATGCTGATTCATTCTCAAAAGTCAAACACACATCTGCAAGGGTGAAAGGAAGAAAAAAAAACTGGAATTAAAAAAATAGATGGAGGGAAAGTAAAAAGAGTAGAGACTTGCATGGATCTTCAAAGTCTTAATGTTTATGCATGAGCCTGTATTGTTAAGAGTGGTCTAGTTCACCTTAGTTGCTATGCTGGAAACTTGGGCTTCAAAATTTGGACTTGATGGGTTCTGTTTTAAAAGTTATGTATAATTTTGTTTTTTCACATATATATTCATGAAAATACTGAACTAACCCGTAGCTAGCAAGCAATAAGTATTTATATATTATGTTTATTTCCTGACCTATATTGATGCCATTTTGGGCAGATTCAGTTAAGGCTGCATCAACAATATCTTTGAGAAAAATAGTTTTGGGCCCTCTCCTAACTGCATTGCATGTTATGACAACCTTAGGCTTGCAATCCATAATCCTCTGAGCAACTGATTCTGCTGAAAACCCTGCAAACACTACCTGTAGTAAAAATACAACTTGGATTAGTTGTAATTTCTTCAATTTATCTTATACTCACTGATATGGTTTACACAATTAATACAATATAACTTGCTGTGGGAAATTACTTGCTTTATTTTCAAGTTTACTATAGTTTCGTGTATTTTGGGTAAAGGGCAGCCCGGTGCACTAAGCTCCCGCTATGTGCGGTGTCCGGGAAAGGGCCGGACCACAAGGGTCTACTGTACGCAGCATTCCCTGCATTTGCACGCCTGCTTCTGATAATGGAGAACTACGTTGAATTTTTTTGCACTATCAGTATAGATGTTAAGTTGTTCTAAAAAGAAACACTTAAGGAATGGAGTTTAAGTATACATAGTGTGTAGGATCATCATTTTGCCCAATAAGGGGCTGAAAAATGTTGTAGAAGTCGCGCCAACCCCTTTGTAAAAGATGTGTGGTTTGGCAATAGCAGAAGTCTTTTTTTTTCTCTCTCTTTTGTTTTAACTTCAAATCTTGAAGTTTTATTGTAGCGGTTGTTGATCAATTTACCTGAATGAACAAATGCAATTATTTTGAGACCTGCCCATTTCATTTTTTTTCTAACACTCACAAGTTTATAAAAGGCGACTTACGTGGAATATAGAGGGTACTTGCATCTATTAAGCTTGAGTCAATTACTCAAATGGTTATTCAACTATCTCAAATTATGTTCTAAAGTTACTTTTCTTTCGTTTGTAACAACAAAGTCACTGAACTATACCTATTGCACTCAGACGGTCACTCAACAAGATTTTCCAAATTTTGGATTGCCAAATACCTATTTTACCCTCTAAATTATAAATATTTATCTCTTCTTTTTTATTTTTTTAAAACTTTTTAATATTATAAAGTTTTCCTTTTAATTTATATTATGGGCTTACCTATAGAATAAATAAATTTATAAATTAAAAAAGTAAAAAGTATTTAAGCATCAATAATACTGGAATAACCAAATAATGAGCATAGTAAAAAAATTAATTAGAATAATTTGTTCGTATAATAATTTTAGTATTAACAACAAAAATTCAATAATTTATTTACACAATTCAGAATGAAAGAAAATAAAGGTTGTAAAATATATATTCGATGCACGTAATATAAAAATAATTATTCAAATAAAGGTATTCTATACTATACATTAAATATTCTTGAAAATTATGCTCATATATATTATATATTCCATGCACGACTAAACATAGCATATTTTACCCTATACAGACAGCCCACCTGATTTTCGGTGGCATAACTTTGTGAGTTAGAAAGTTGGTAGAAACATAATAATATAATTGAACATAATTTTCAAGAATATATAATGTATATTATAAAATATCTGTATTTAAATAATTATTTTTGTATTATGTGCATCGAATATATATTTTACAACATTTATTTTCTTTCATTCTAAATTGTGTAAATAAATTTTTAAATTTTTTTTGTTAATACTAAAATTATTATTACTAACAAATTACTTTAATTAATTTTTTTACTATGCTCATTATTTTGTTATTCCAGCATTATATATGCTTAAATACTTTTATTTTTTTAATTTATAAATAATATTTACTTATTCTATAGGTAAGTCATAATATAAATTAAAAAGGAAAAAAATCATAATATTAAAAAGAAAAAAAAGATAAATATTTATAATTTAGAGGGTAAAATAGGTATTTGGCAATCTAAAATTTGGAAAATTTAGTTGAGTGACCTTCTGAGTGCAATAAGCATAGTTGAGTAACTTTGCTGTTACAAACGAAAGAAAAGTGGCATAGTTGAGTAACTTTGCTGTTACAAACGAAAGAAAAGTGACTTTAGGAGATAATTTGACATAATTGAGTAACCACTTGAGTAATGAACTCCGTTAAGGTTGGGAAAAATCCTGTAAATTAAATATAGGTGTATATAGGCTATATACTTTGATCTGTATTTGTTGAATTTATGTATACACCTAATGTGAAGATATGAATAAATTTTATTTTTGGGGGGATTTATATTGGGCTGGGGGTTGACTTGAAGAGGGCCTTGAAATCAAAGTCTGTTTTTTTTGTTGGGATTTTGGTCGTTTAAAATTTACTCTTGCGTCCTCGGTAAGTTTAATTAGCAATTACGATCCAGTATAGAGTTGTGTGATAGCATGAATGGTATCAATATTGACAGGGTAATTCTTTTCTTTGTATACGGGTAAAATCGGACATAATGCCTACCCGATTTCCCAATGAGAGAGACAGAAGAAGGGCGCGAACATACGAGGTTGAAATCGAGGATGGGAGCCTTTCGTACCAAGGCCTATAACTGGTGAACGACATGCTCATATCGGGTATGATGAAGCAATACTCGAACCCAGAATGAGCTCCAAGACCTCTGAAAATATGGCATTAAAACTCACGCTTTGTTTGCGCCTTGCGCTTAAATCCCTAACGGGCCTTATAATATTTTTGCGTTTTTCGCCTTTGATAACATTGATTTAATATTCGTTGTTCATTCTTTTCATTACAAAGAAACTTTTTTATTCATAATCTTTTGTAAAGTATTTAAGGATATTTTAATCATTTTAATTAAAGAACAGCTTATCAGCACGTTTCAGTTTCAGCACGTCTATCCAAACACGTAAATACTTATTTAAAAAATCAGTTTTAGCAGTTAAAAATTCTTTTCAGCAATTCAAGTTTATCAGCTATTTACCATCAACTAATCCAAACGGACTGTTAATATAAAAGAATTACAGTTAACTTTCCGGTAATTGTATATGATTTGGTTGTGTAAATTACAGCTAAGTTTCCAGTTTATGGATATTACAATGCGCGATTACCATCCGTCTAGCTTAACGATTTTGTATTGATGTTCCATCTTATTTCAACGGCATAAGAATTAAGAAGGACCTCCTTCCATTTTTGGAATATCGTACTATGTCAAAAAGTAGCTTTATAATTAGTATAAATATTTTCCTTGAATTAAAAGTTATCCACCAACATAAAAAGAATCATTCAACCAATTTTATTTGTTTGGACAAAAAATTGTCTAACCTTTCAATAAAGTAAAAGTTAAAAGGAGATGTTAAATCATAAATGTAAAGTTGGAAAGAAATTACCAAAATAAAAGAACTACCATGTTAAGAAACAATTGAATTTTCTAAAACTTGATTGGTTTATTCGTCCTGTTTGATCTTTATATTACGAAAATAATTAGTAGTCACAATCAAGCCTACTAAACTCATATGCTGCGGGCTATCAGCCAACTGACCCATTTTTGTCCATAACTATTTAAATTATAGATAGTCAGAATTTTTTCGGTACTTGTTTGATATTAAGAAGAAATACTTTTAATACCGATAAAATAAACTAGAAGAGAAGTACCCAATTATTTATTTTTGACATTACCGAGTGAATAGCACCAATTCGAGCACAGGCAAGCATAGCAATTGGAAGCTCCATAAGCATAGGCAAGTAAATTATAACTGCATCACCCTTTCCAACTCCAATATCTTTCAAGTAATTTGCTAGCTGTTGCAAAACAAAATCAAGTTTTCTATCAGGAAAAGTTTGTAAAATCAATAATTTAACGTTTCCTTGGTTTTCTCATGATTTTGTTTATACTTTTTTAATATCATGGGTTTGGAAAATCACTATCCCTTATTATTTTTCTAGATTGATATGATATATAGGTCAAGGGTTCACGCCAGCCACCGATATTTGCATCAGGATAGACTGCGTACATCACACTCCGTTGGGGTACCATTATTGCTCAGATCTTGCGTAAACAAGGAATATTTTGTGTACCGGATTGCCTCATGTAGCATTTTGACACTGAATATGACAGGTTTAATTATATCTACAATGTTAACAAACTAATTTTGCTATAGACAACCTGCGATTGCAAGTCATTTGATATGAAAAGAGAAGTTAATAAAAAGAGAAATAAGAGTGAAAGAAAGATGAAAAGAGCAACCTGACAAACTCTGGCCAATAATTGGTTGTATGTGAGAGTGGCATCATGACCAGGTTCATTTCCTTCCCAATAAATTGCAATTTTGTCAGCATTTCCACTTTTTATGTTTCTATCCAAGCAGTTGTAGCATATGTTTGTTTTACCACCTTTGAACCACTGTTGTCAACCACATCACATATTTTTATTAATAATAATACAAAACATTTCCTGCACAATAGGTTAATAGCATACTAATTTATTTTGAAACGTCTCCTCCGTTATCTTATCAAAGTTCTATAGAAATAATGAAATCAGATAATAACAACTTGAGAAATCAAGACTTCAAAAATATTTAGGGTAAGTAATAAACATGACATTTTCTTGGGGTTTACCTCTCCCAAATTTGCTTTAAAAATCAAACCCATTCTTCAACTTTGAACAATTATCATTCTACTTCTTCTGTCAAAGGTGACTTCTTAAAATACCCTCTATAATTTTAAACTCTTATTTTATTTTTTAGTATAATGATATTTTTTTATTTTAATTTATGTTATTGACTTACCTATAGACAAATTAAAATAACTTTTTCGAAACCAAAAAAAGTGAGAAGTAATAGCCAAGCATATAAGTTATAATGATGTTCAATAGTGAAATAAATGAGAAAAATAAAAAAATTACTATAAATAATTTACTCGTATCAATAATTTTATTACTAGCAATCAAAACCCAATAATTTACAAAATTGAGAATAAAAGAGAACAAAAGTTTTACAAATTATACAATGCAGGTAATAAAAAATATAATGGGCGTAAAATAGAGGTAAATTTTATAATAAGTTTGCAAATACTATCTATTTACACTTTACATGAACTTTAATTATAATTTAGAAAAAATCTAGTAATAACAATTAAAACTCAAAAATTTATATACACATAGAGAATAATAAAATAGTGAAACTTAATCTCACACACACAGAGAGACATATATATATATATATATATATATATATATATAATAAAGCACAAAAAATAATTATTTTATGTATAATGTTAGTGAATATAGATTCAATTATATAATAAGATATAATATTTTTTACTTATGAATATATACCTGCATTGAAATATATCCAAATAATTAATGTAAAAAAGGTATTATATATATGGCGAGTTTCAAAGTGTCAAGGGTAAAATAGCCATTACGTAGGATGAAATGATGAAAATGACAATTTTTCAAAGTTGGTATATGAGTTTGATTTTTAGAGTTAACTTGGGGATATTAAATAATTTTCACACCATTTTCTTGGGAAGTAATTTGAATGTCTAAAATTAGGTTCTATGTCATTATTGCGTGAGGGTTGTGCAATGAGTAATTAATAAGGATGAAGTGGATGATCGTAAATAGACACCGACGTAACAATTTAGTACCTTATTATAGCAAGTACTTTATCACTATTTGAAAATCATATTTTTTGTCATAAGCATCGTAAAGACTTTTTAATTGTATATCTTTATTCCAAAGAAACAAATATAATAAAAAATTCGAGAAAATAAGAAAAAGTAATGGTCAAATGTAGGGGCATAATAAAAAGACCAATTTAACCCTTTAGCTAGTCTTATGAATGTGGGAGGTTCAAACTTCAAAATAGTAGATTACGGAGGTGTTTAAACTTTAATGTAGAAGTAAGGATAAAAATGACATATATACCTCAATATTGATTTTGCCCTTACGAATGTCAAGATTGTCAGTGTAAACAGGTTGACCCCATTTCTCATTCCAGTAGAACTCCGTCGACGCAATGTCGGACCAGAATCCGGCTGGATCCTCAACTGACCTACCATACTTGTCCTCGTACTGTTACAAAAATGATGACATGTATGTCAATAATCAATCCCAAATGATTTCATATTAATAGAGAAGTGAGAAGTCATAACGTAACGTCTAGATTCTGAATCTGACACTGATATATATTAGATCAATAAAATGACGAAGAAAGGGAACCTTTTGTATAGAAGAAACATGAGCCTGTAGAGAGAAATCTTCACTGGGAAAGACGAGATTAACCTCCTCAGATGCGAGAGCTTCCCCGAGGATAACAGAGTTGTTTGTTGAAGGAGCCATAGAAGAAGATGAAGAAGAATTGGATCCTTCAATTGTAATTGCAATAGATGTAGTGGCGTTTCAGCATTGGTCGGGCCAAACAAAAATGGCCCCTTATTGTACCTTCAATTAAAAGGGATCTGCAGTCAAATATGGCAGGCTTTAAAAAATAAAAATATTATAGAGGGGAATGGGTAAGTCAAACAAATGTTAGAGAAGAAATATGAAGTGGTCTATGTTCCATGGCTTTAATGATCAGCAAATTAAATAGTAGCACGATGGTTGTAGACATGAACTAGCAGAATATGGAAGCAAAATCTTTGAAATCTGCATACCGACACTTGCCCCTTAATTTCCTTCATGTTCCAAATTGGCATATTTATTAATTATTAATATTCATAACACACCAACATTTAAAAGGGAAAACCACATGTTTATTCATGAGTATATTGACCGGTAGATGAACTAAATGCTTCTTTTTCTTCGATCTAGATCTATCTTGTTTGGATTTTTAAAAATATATAATGACGCCGGATTCGAGCAACAAAGATTTATACCTCACCCATTTGAAATAGAACGAAAGTGGTGCCATAAAATCAAACCTTAATAAGAGGTCTTAAATAAAAATATATTTTTTGTAACGACTGCACAAAAATCCATTTGTACATATCTTAACTTTTTTTTTTTATTTTTTTTGTACATATCTTAATCATTCACTCGGTTATCTGTTAAATCTCACCATTGGAGATACTTGATAACTCAACTTACTAGGACTCATAATATTTTACAAGAAACATATATTAACGGTTAAGATAGTACTTTTGTAAATTCTCAATTTTATATAATATTACCAAGTAGATATCAAAATAATTTCACACATTTTGTTTATGTCCATATAGTAAAAACTTTAAAGTGGTAAAATAAAGAAAAGAACATGTTATGATGATATATATGGTTGTGTTCATGAATATTTAGGATCAAGATTCATATGTGTAAGGATATTTTGGGATAATTTAATTTGCTCTAGTTCCAAACTCAAAAACTAAAGAATATAAGAGTATTTAATGGAGACTTAATTAGATCTTTCAATGCACGTAATATTATCATTATCAATTACTCCAAAGAGGTATAGTTACACTAGAATACAATGCTACAAATGGTCAGGATAGATTGTTACTTTATAAAACAAAATGATGAGAAGATAGACTCTTTGTATAAACGGATTTATATATTGTTGTTTATCTTGTATTAGCAGGTTAATTATCAGTTTAATCAGGTTATCAATTCATACTTATAATTTAAATCAATTATCTTATAAGTAATCTAATTGTGTAAATAATCTATAGGGAAAAGGTTAAAAAAATGCCCTTCAACTACAGGAAATAAAGTAAATTTGCCTTTATTTTGAATTTGGTTTTTACACATGCTCTTACCATTACTGAATTGATTCAGATTTTGTCCCTCAGCTACAAGAAATAAAATGAATTTACTTGGGTCCAAACTAGGGCCTTATCATAAGTAAAGTGGCTCATATGTGCCGAGGCAGACCCAGAATTTTTACGCGATGGAGGTACATTCTTCTGTTCAACCAGTGCCCCCTAAATTCTTTTAGTGTTTAGGGTGTCAACTGCTTTAAATTAACCATTTTAAAGGTATATACGTATATACATATAGGATTTTGGTCGATGTTTACGGGGTCTAGTGACCCCTCACCCATACACATGGGTCCGCCTCTGCATATGTGCCCCTCAAAACTAACAAAATTTATTATTCCTATCAACCCTTCTATTCTAGAGTCAAAAGTTTATTTGATTACTATTTCTAAAAAAGTAAGAGGAAGAACAAAAAGAAAAAAAAGAGAAAGAACATATAGAATTTTCTTTTCGAAAATGCACATCAAAAGCAAAAATTCATAAAATATTTCATTTTGCGCGAAAGATAACTAATAGTTCTTATCTCTTTCTGTTTCTGTCTTGGTTACTATTACACTTTTTAGTCTTTGCAATTGCAATTATATGGATTTTGTTCTTTCCAGCATGACAACAATTGTAAATTCTTTAGCAAGATCAAAACATGTTGTCATATATAAAAACCTCCATGCAATTATTTTGGTTTTCTATAATTGGTGCTCTACTTAGTTATTGTTAAAACTCCAGGAGAATAAAGATTTTTTAAATAGGGGAAAGACATGAAAATGATGAAGCAATTAGATGTATTTCAAGTTTTTTAACCATCTTGGATCTGTGTAAAAATAAGAAGTTGGAAATACATTAGTTTTGACGGACAATATGAGCAATCCACGCATGATAAGGGCATGTTTGGGACCAAAGTCAAGCAGGGGATAAATTTATTCTACTTCCCATAATTAAGAGGAAAATTTGAATTAATTAACTACTGATAAGGGCATGTGTAAGACCAAATTTAAAATAAGGATAAATTTGCTCTATTTCTCATAGTTGAATTACATTTTTTGCCCTGTTTTCTGAATTTATACAACGTGAGTGATAAAACTTAATCTGTAGCAAAAAATGTGACTAATTGAAAAAGAGGAGCACATATTAAACCACAAAGTCCCTTGAGCAAAATTCTTACGAACGTGGTGAAAGGCATATGCTTTGTGGTGGCTGTGCAAACTGAGTCATGTTGGTGGAGTTAAATTTTGTCACACAACACACAGTTGAAGGACATAAATACCAAAGTCAAATAATAGAGGTATGGATAGGGATATTGGTTAGGTCTCCCTTAATGAATTTAGCAATATTCTTTGCTTTGCAATATCTATGACAGGATCAGAATTACCCGTCTTAGCATTTATTGTGCTTTTATGACATTATTACTGTTATGGGCGACTTTCCAGCCATGTCCCATGACCCTTTGGACGCGCCATGTGGCGTCCTGGCAAGCCTCCCAACGCATGGCACCACAGACGGCCTCATGGTCTTGGCTGCGCCAAGTGACAAGCGCGCATGTGCCTCTGTCTCCCCACCGATATCCCTCGTTAGCGCACAACCGCAAGCAGCTGCCAACAGTGCAGCGCGCGCAAACAATGTCGCGCGCGTAGATCGTGATGCTAAAGACAAGGTTGCTGACAATGGATCTGTTTCAACCTTGTAGAAAACTAAGTCCTTTTCATTGTAAATATAGAGTAATTTTATTCCATGTATTTCCATTATGATTCCCTATCTTAGTTAGGTCAAGTCCTGTAACTTTGGTTTTTCTTTTTTTTTTAAGTATTATTAGGGGGGATCAAGCAATCAAAAACTTTCTAGCAAGCAATTCTATGTACTAGTGTATCTTCCCCCTCGACACCGCGTTGCCTTATTTTGTAATAGCTTTCATTAATGTAATCAAGCTTTCTTACAATTATCATTTTGGTTCTCTCAATTGTTCTTGACATTGGTTTTCTCGTACGACACTGACAATCTCGTCTAGCGTACGGAGGGGACCTCAGTTGGTGGACAACAACTGCACTGACATCAGTTGCTTAGCCTTACGGCGCCCTTCCAGGGAATTTCAGGAAGGCGCCGTGTAACGGTTGGTATCAGAGCCTAGGCTCGACATCGGACGAGGGAACGCATTAACATTACCAACATTTCTGACCATGGTGAATCATGGAGACCGCATTGCGGCCCTTGAAGAGACGGTTGACGTATTACGACCCATCGTGGATACGCTGCGGAACTAAGAACCAGCCTAATGCAAAGGTTGGACGACTAGGACCGCAGAATGCTCTAGGCCGAAGCTGACATAGAAAACATCAGTCGCGACTCTGAAGGAGACCGGCAAACGGCAGCCACTGAGGCAGCCAAAAATTTTGGTAAATTCGAGGGCCTTCAACAGGAGCGTGCCGAGGATTTAGCTTACAGGTCACAATAGGCAGACAGGGTGACTTCCATACAACAAACTAATGACAACTTGACAGGCCAGCTCAATGTTGTCAATGCTGCTTTACAAGGCTTGATTCGAGGAGGTGGAAACCAAATCGGAGGTGTTGCGAACCTCGCCCCCGTGGCACAAAATTGAAAATTCTTGAGCCAAAACCATACAGTGGGGCTAGGAATGCTAAAGAAGTGGAAAATGTCATCTTCGACATCGAGCAGTACTTCGACGCCGTAGGAGGCCTAGAAGAAGCCAAGAAGGTAGCAATTGCTGCCATATATCTTCGGGGTGATGCTAAACTCTGGTGGCGGGTGAAGTACGAAGTCATCAGGGCCGGTGAAGATGCTCTGGAGACATGGGCAGAACTGAAGGCAGCCATACGCCTACAGTTCTTCCCCAAAAATGTACAGTACAATGCAAGGAGAAAACTACGGGAGCTCCGCCAAACCAAATCAATGTCGGATTACGTGCGAGAATTCTCCGTGCTCATGCTGAACATCCATGATATGGGGGACAAAGACAAGCTCTTCATATTCGTGGAAGGATTGAAACCTTATGCCCGCATGGAGCTGCAAAGACAAAGGGTAGATACCCTACCCGATCCAAGAAGCGGAATGCCTTGGGGACTATCAAGTGGAAACTCAGAAGGATATGCCTCAACCGCCTATCCGAGCGGGATACAAAGGAGGCCAGCCTAACAATGGTGGCCCTAACAGAAGTGGGGGAGATCGGAGTGCAGCCAAATGTAAGGCTCCTTCCTCAGACAACAACAGTGTTGCATCAAACAACTGATCGGGGGAGAAAGCCCCCTTCAGGATGTCGTCATTGCGGCGGGACACATTGGAATAATGAATGCTCACATGCACATATGAACGCCCATCAAGCTTTTGATGATGGGACGGATGACGAAGCAGATGATGCGGAGCAGACCGAACCAGTCGGTGCCTTCAATGTAATTGTTGGTTCTATTTTTAAGACATAGGGGGAACCAGTGCTGGTATCTGTAAGAAGAACGACCCCTGCCCAATCACAAAGAAAAGGAAGAAGAAAACGTATGAGGGGACTCCTCGTAAACAAGAGAGGACCTTGATGTTCGTTGAACTGAAGTAAATGGCAAGCCCATTCGAGCGATGATAGATATGGGCGCTACCCACAACTACTTGGCCTAAACTCAGGTGGAACACCTGGGCAGAGGTCATGTCAAGGATATCAACTCACCTCCTCATCCAGTAGGTGGAATAGCCAAAGAAGTACCAGTGAAGCTGGGTCCTTATGAAGGAAAATTCAACTTGCGCGTGGTGATCATAGATGACTTCAAGTTTATAGTTGGGCTAGAATTCTTGAGGCAAACCAACACCATGCCCTTACTATATGCGGAAATGCTTCGGATGATTGGAGCAAACGGGGCCAAGCCCTGCATTATCCCGTGCATGCCCATGAAGATGGTCGCTAAGAATATCTCGACCTTGTAGCTGAAGAAGGGAGTCAAAAGACATGAACCTACGTTCCTGGATACCTTATGCATTGAAGAGGTAGAACGCTCCTCGCATCCCATCCCTACACCCGTAAAAGAGATACTATTGGTGTTTGAAGACGTGATGCCACATGATATGCCTAAGCGACTACCGCCTAAGCGCACTGTGGACCATGAGACTGAGTTGGTGTTGGGGGCAAAGCCACCTTCCCGGGCATCTTATAGAATGTCACAACCTGAACTCACCGAGCTTCGGAGAAAGTTGACGGAGATGCTAGACACAGGGATCATTGTACCCTCCAAGTCCCCATATGGGTCCCCTGTGCTATTCCAAAAGAAACACGATGGCAGTCTATGACTCTGTGTAGATTACCGGGCTCTAAACAAAATCACTGTGAAGAACAAGCATCATATTCCGCTCATGGCAGACTTGTTCGATAGATTGGGAAGTTCTACGGTGTTCACAAAAATTGACCTGAAGATAAGGTATTGGCAAGTCCGCATTGCTGATGTAATGACCCGATCGGTCGGTCCGTGAGTTTAGCCCCGTTTCTCTGTTTCAACTTTATCATATGTTATTTAACCCATTTATGATGTGTTGGGTCGGTTGGTTCGGGTTCGGGGTGGTCGTGGTGAGAATGGAGACACTTAGTAACTTAAATTGGCTTTATAGTTTGAAAAGTCAACCCGGAGTTGACTTATAGGTAAACGACCTCGAAATGAAGATTTTATGGCTCGGATAGTTTCTTTAGGTGATTTGGGATTTAGGAGTGTGTTCGGAATATAGTTTTGAGGTCCGGAGTAGAATTAGGCTTGAATTGGCGAAATTGAGTTTTTGGAAATTTCCGGTCGGCAGTGAAAAATTATCTATCGGGGTCGAAATAAATTTTCGGAAGTTGGAATAGATTCGTAGCGTCATTTTGGATGTGTGTGCAAATTTTCAAGTCATTCGGACGAGGTTTGGTTAGTTTCAGCATCGTTGGTGATTTTTGGAAGGTTTGAAAATCCTTAGGCTTGAATCATGGGTTGAATTGACGTATCGATATTATTTTGGGTGTTCCGAGGGTTCGACTAAGTCCGGATGATCATTTATGACTTGTTGGTACTTTTGGTTGAGGTCCCGAGGGCCTCGGGATGAGTTCAGATGGTTATCGGCTTGGTTTTGGTATTTTGGAACTGCTGATGTGAAGCTTTATGGTGTTTCCGCACCTGAGGATAGGGGACCGCAGGTGCAAGACCGCAGAAGCGGATAGGAGGTCGCAGATGCGAAAAATCGTTGGGCTGGTGAAGGATCGCAGATGCGGAGGTTGGGTCGCACCTGCGGAGTCGCAGGTGCGGTAGTTTGATCGCAGGTGCGGGTTTTGTCCTTTAAGTGGATTCTCGCAGGTGCGCACCTGGGACCGCAGGTGCGGGTCTGCATGTGCGAGAATTTAGCCGCAGGTGCGGAAA
The DNA here is from genome assembly GCA_005239495.1 of Nicotiana undulata. Lineage (NCBI taxonomy): Eukaryota > Viridiplantae > Streptophyta > Magnoliopsida > Solanales > Solanaceae > Nicotiana > Nicotiana undulata. The sequence continues at coordinate 48,523 of ML297861.1, forward strand.
TCCCTTGGCAAAACATATAAAAAGGACCCTTAGCGATTTTTGGTCATTCTTCCACCATTTTTACACGGGTTTGAAGCTTTTGAAGGGTTTTTGAAGAGGGAAATCAAGAGTTCTTTGTGGAGGTAAGGCTTTTGGACTTAAAACTCATTTATGTGTGATTAAAGGACTGATTAATGGTGAAATTGTGGGAAATTAGTACCAAAATTGGGTAATTAGGGCTTGTAATTAGAGACTTTAAAATGGGGATTTGAGGGGTCATTTGAGGTCCAATTTTGATGTTCTTGGTATGTACAGACTCGTGGAGGATGAGGATTCTTGTGATGTAAATTATATCGAATTCCGATACGTGGGCCCGGGGGCCGGGTTTGGCCAATTTTGGGATTTTTGGGTAATTTTGATAATTTTCAAATGGGCTTCAATCCTTGGCATATAATAGTGTTATGAATCTGATTTTTGGTAGATTTGGAGCACTCGGAGGCAGAGTCTAGAGGCAAAGGCACTGTGGGCTAGGATTTTAGCCGATTTTGAGGTAAGTAACGTTTCCAAACTTGGTTCTGAGGGTTCGAAACCCCGAACTATATGATATATGACTTTGATTAAGGTGACGCACATGCCAAGTGACGGGCGTGCACCAAGTAAATTGTGGCTTGGCTCTTCACATGGCACCGTCTAGTAGCTATTACGGTTGGTATCCGCACTTCTATTATGTGGTAAATGTGAACATGTAGAAATCATGTTAAGTATAAATGCTAAGGCTTGATGCCGAAAATGATGAGACCCGAGTGGTCGTATATTACTGTCTCTTGTTGTGATTACTTGATTTCATATACTCAGTCCTGTTATAGCATATCGTTTCATGCCTCGGTCTCAGAAATTGTTAATTATATGTATATTTATCATTGTTTTGGGTTGATTTATACATTTGTTATCCATATGAGTGAGACTGGAGAGTAATGACTGAGTGAGGCCGAGATCCTGTTGTTGAGACAATTATGAGATCGGCTGCACATCGCAGCGATACTTTAATCATGCCTTCGTTGGCTTGATATAGCGCTTGGGCCAATAGGGCCCCTCCGGAGTCTTTACACCCCCAGTGAGCGCATTGATATTGAGGGATGGATCTTCCCTGGACATGGATCTTGTCCGAAGTTGATGATATGTGAGGGATGGATCGTCCGTGAACATGGATCTTGTCCGAGTATTGTATTTTGGAGATGGATCTTCTCCGTGGGGCTGGATTGGCCTTTTTCCTCAGTATTGAGTGACTACGGTCTCCGGTGTTTATGCATATTCCGGGATGGATCTTCCCTAGGCCTGAGAGCCATATATAGTACTGAGTGGACTTCTGTGGGAGAGTTGTGAGCACTATGTGCATTTCCACACTGTTGATATGTTGGCATGTAGAGCATATTGAGATATATCTGGCATATTCTATTGTTATTTTTTGATAAACTGTGAACATGTCTAAATTTTGTACGCTGATTATTGTAATTAATGAGGTTTAGTCTGTCACTACCTCTCAGCCCATAGTTTAGGTTTGTTACTTCTGAGTTGGTGTACTCACGTTACCCCCTGCACCTGGTGTGCAGATCTAGGTTCATTGGGACCCGGTTGTGGTTGCTGATTTGCTGTCAGAGTTTCTTTTGGAGTCTTCGAGGTAGCAGCTGGCGATCGCAGCCTCATCTTCTCCTTCTCTATCTTCCTGTCGCACTTTTATTATTTCAGACTATGTTGTCTCTTTTGTATTTTGACATTCTTACGTTGTAGTAGCTCATGACTCGGTGACACTAGAACTGGGATTGGGTTCTTTTATTCATGTTATCAATGATATTCAAATCTTAGATGTTTTATAAAAGCGAGACTCTTGTTGTAAATGTGGTGATTTTCCTGAAAATAACTTTTAATAAACGAAATGTGTGGCTTGCTTGATTTTACGATAGGCGCCATCACGACCGGGTGTTTTTGGGTCGTGACAGCTGAAGGTGATGAACACAAGACGACATGTGTGACAAGATATGGGTCGTTCGGCTTGACTAATGCTCCAGCCACATTTTGCACCCTGATGAACAAGTATTCCGAGAGTACATTGACGAATTCGTGGTGGTCTATTTGTATGACATTGTGGTTTATAGCCAAACATTGGAAGAACACCTAGAGCACTTGCGGAAGGTCCTAGCCCGGTTGCGGGAGCACGAATTATATGTGCGGCTATCCAAGTGCCCCTTTGCTAAAAAACAGATCAACTTCCTCGGACATGTCATTGAGGAAAGGCGAATCAAAATGGACTAGCAAAAGATTCAAGTTATCATAGATTGGCCGCTACCTAAGGATATCCACGCCTTGAGGGAGTTCCTTGGCCTATGCAATTTCTATCGAGGATTTGTGAAAAACTACTCCCTCATTGCAGTTCCATTGATAGAACTCCTCAAGAAGGTCATGCCTTGGGATTGGGGACTTAGGCGAGCGGAGGCCTTCAACGCATTAAAAATGGCTATGTCTAGTAGCCCCGTCTTGTCCCTCTTTGATTTGGCCAAGCCATTCGAGATACAAACGGATGCTTCCGACTATGCTCTTGGCGGGGTCTTACTACAAGAAGGGCATCCCGTAGCATACGAGAGCCGGAAGCTGAAGGATGCAGAGCGGCGCTACGCAACCACAAGAAAGAGTTATTGGTTGTTGTTCATTGCTTACGCTTTTGTAGGAATTATCTGCTAGGAACCTTGTTCGTGGTCAAGACAGACAACACAGTTGTTAGCCATTTCATGACCCAACAGAAGCTGAATGGCCGACAAGCCCGGTGACAGGAACTCCTAGCGGAATATCACTTGAACCTGGAGTAGTGCAGTGGGAAGACTAATCATGTTGCTCATGCACTCAGTCGGAGGGTCGACCTAGCATCGGTGTGCCTATTCGCCACCCTAAGGGGGAGCGATGTATCTACCACCATAAAAGACCAGATACATGATCTACTCATCAAGGATCGTGCTGCACAGTATTTGGTTGATTTAGTAGGACCGGGCAAAACTCGCCAGTTCTACATGAAGGATGGTTTCCTGAAAGTAAAAGGCAACCGACTTTATGTTCCCAAAGGAGGAGATCTGAGAAGGACTCTTCTGGCAGAATGTCACGACACTCTGTGGGCCGGCCACCCCGGTGAAGAACGCACCACGACGATTGGACTCAAATGGCCGATGATGTCGCTTAGTATGTGAGGACTTGTCTAATATTCCAGAAGGACAAGTCCGACCACTTGACACAAGCGGAACTCTTGGAACCACTAGATATCCCAAAGAGACCTTGGGAAAGCATGTATCTGGATTTCATCACCGGATTGCCCAAGGTCGGAGATGTCACAACTATCTTTGTTGTGGTGGATCGGTTTTCCAAGTATGCCACCTTTATTGCAGAACCACAATATATATCAGCAGACGATACAACTCAAATCTTCTTCTCTCATGTCGCTAAATATTGGGGCCTGCCCAGAGACATCGTTAGTGATCGTGATTTTTGCTTCATTAGCAACTTTTGGACCAACTATTTAAGTGCCTCGGGTCAAAATTAAGTCATAACTCAAGTTTTCATCCGCTATATGATGGCCAAACGGAGCGGTTCAATGGTATGTTGGAGGAATATCTTTGCCACTTTGTTACCGGATCGCAGAAGAATTGGGTGAAGCTTCTGGATGCTACTCAACTGTGTTTCAATTCACAAAAGAGCTCTACTACAAACAAAAATGCTTTTGAAATTGTTACCGGGAAGCAACCGCTACTCCCACACACCGTGAATGCACCAAACATGTCAAAATCTCCTCGAGCTGCTAGCTTCTCAAAATAATGGAAGCGAAATTTGGAGATAGTGTGGAGCTATCTTGTCAAAGCCCGAAAACGGTTGAAGAGGCATGCTGATCAAAATCGTCGCTTTGTTGAATACCAAGTAGGAGATGAAGTGATGGTGAAAATCCCAAAACGGTACTTGTTTGCAGGGGTCCATGACCCTCGCCTATTGCAAAAATACATTGGACCCTTGTCTACTGAAAGGTGCATTGGGAAAGTTACATACCGAATGGATACCCCACCTTGGTGGAAAATCCATCCTGTCTTCCATGTCAACCTTCTGAAACCCTTTCTGGAAGACACGGAGGATCCTTCTTAGAGACAACTCACCATTCCCAGTACTCGAGGCCCCAATTCAACCGGGAAAAGGTATGTTGAATTTATTATTGATGATCGGGTAATCCATGCCTCAAGGAATGATCACCAAGAATTCTTGGTGAAATGGAAAGGTTGTGATGCAGAGGAGAATACTTGGGAGAGAGGAACAAACCTCAAAGCCTACATGAGCCTAATTGAAGATTATCTTGCAAGTAAGGCGCCAAGGACGTCACCAACTCAGGTGGGGGAGAATGTCATGGGCGGCTTTCCAGCCATGCCCCATGACCCCTTGGACGCGCCGCGTGGCGTCTTGGCAAGCCCCACAACGCCTGCCGCCACAGACGGCCCCTTAGTCTTGGTTGTGCCAAGTGACAAGCGCACATGTGCCTCTGTCTCCCCACCGATATCCCTCGCTAGCGCCCAGCCGCAGGCAGCTTCCAACAGTGCCGCGTACGCAGACAACGCCGCGCACGCAAATCGTGATGCTTAAGACAAGGTTTCTGCAACGGACCCGTTTCAACCTTGTAAAAAACTATGTCTTTTTCATTGTAAATATAGAGTAGTTTTATTCCATGTATTTCCATTATGATTCCCTAGCTTAGTTAGGTCAAGTCCTGTAACTTTGATTTATTTTTTTAAGCATTATTAGGGGGGATTAAGCAATCAAAACTTTCTAGCAAGCAATTCTCTATACTGGTGTCTCTCTCCCTCGACACCGCGTTGCCTTCTTTTGCAATAACTTTCATTAATGCAATCAAGTTTTATTTCATTCTCATTTCTGTTCTCTCAGTTGTTCTTGACATTGGGTTTCCCGTATGGCACGGACAATCTCGTCTAGCCTACGGAGGGGACCTCAGTTGGCGGATAGCAACTGCACTGACATCAGTTTCTTAGCCTTACGTCGGCCTTCTAAGGAATTTCAGGAAGGCATCGCGTAACATTACTAATGAACTTCAAACCAAGGTAACTCAAGTGGCTAGAAACGATTTCTAACCAATTCTTAATCATTGATTGAACTGATTGACAAAGTAAAAAGTCCTTATATTAATAGGTTGTCCTTATTTGTTTTAATTTGTTTTATTTTGAAATATTCATTTTTATTAATTGCAGCTTGTGGCTTTCCTTATAACGGCACAATCAATTATAACTTATAAGATTTCGTTTAATATGTCCGGACCTATACACCTACCAACTATATCGTCTTTAATAGTGTTCCAATTCATTATTCAAGATGGTATATCCCGACCATTTGAAAAGGCATATCATCCCAGGGGTAGTTGGCGAAGTGATCCCTTTTTAAACTCGAATTGGCCAAGTGGCCTTTAAGTGTTAATTATTGTAAGATTGACCTTCTTGCTTAATTAGTGCTTAAGAAGATTATAAAGTGAATGGGAGAAGTTCAGTCTTTGTCCCTAAAGTTTCACTCATTGCACTTTTTCCCCAACCTATATAATTCTAATATTACCAAATTAAAAAAAAACTCATGCCTTCCAGCCTCATCTGTCGCCTCAACCCCCATTTCCCATGTCCGATTCCTCCACTGAAGCTTGTTTTTCTTCCATTCAACACACAGAGGTCATCTCCCTTCTTCCTCATTCCCTCAAAGCTTCATTCTTTTGATTTATCATTTACAACGAAGAAATTGAAAAATTAGAGATTTTTCGGATCTGTCGAATTTGGAGAAGAAATTGGCGGTACATTGGATTGATAATTCATTCTAGGTAGTATATTGTGTAACTACTTCATATGGTAAGTGTTTTCATCTCATCTTCTTCGTCATTGTTAACTTGGTTTTCTACAAAAAAAATTGCACACTGCTCGATCACTAGTGTACAATAGATAACTGTTAGAATAGACTACTGGTTCATAATAGATTAATGGGAGATTATATATTAGTATGCGGTCTATATTATGGTGAATGGGTTGAGGGGGCAACTATTTAGAATTGAAATTCCTATACAAAGGTAACAATATCTATCTGTATACCTAGCAATTGTACATTTGACGAATTTGTTGATGTCATCATTAAACGTGAAAAACTAACATGTTCCCCGAGGAATTTAAATATTATATATATTCTTAGCTCTGCGCGCGAAGAGGGACAAGATTCCTCCTTCCTTCGTTAAGAATTACAATGACTTGCAATTGTAACTCATTGATGTTACAATTGATGGTACGAGGCATTGTTTGAAGATATTTTTGGATGAAAATGAGTTTGAAGAAGAGGATGAAGTTCCTGTTGAAAGGTCTCATCAAGATTCAAATGTCACAGTTGCACCACCACCACCACCAACACGTCCACCAACTTTGGAAGAAGGGGAGGAAAGAAAAGTTAAAGATGGCTTCAGTGAATTTAGTCATGACTTACATGATTTTGGCGACAATCAAATAAATTCGTACTGTCCAAAAGATGCATATGGAGCGGAAGAGCTCCCAGATCATGTTAGTTGGGAAACTAGAGAAGAAGTCTTGGTGGACTTGTTAGCTACACAACACATCCACCCTGATGGTACAAGTATTTTTCTTGGAAAGTATTTCGACAATAAATTGGATCTAATGAAACAACTGGAGGTTGCTTCTGTGAAAATGCATTTTAAGTTTCGTATGAAGAAAAACAACATTAAATTAACTTCGGTGGCATGCCGAGATGTGAGTTGCCCGTGGAAAATATGCACTTTAAGGTACGAGAGTTCTGATATGTTTTATATTATCAAGTACCATGGCGAGCACACATGCGGGGGTACAACATATCAAACCGTCATCCTAATGTGTCATCGAAGACATGGGTGCATATCACCAGGAATGGTATGTTAATGGTAAAGGCTCATCCCCGTTAGATCTCAAGGATATTATTTTTGAAGATTTTAACCAAAATCTTACTTATTGGAGGAGCTGGAAGGTATGTGAAATAGCTAAGGCTATGATCAGGGGTACTCAGGAAGAGGGGTATGCTTTGCTGGAAGCGTATCGCCATGTGTCCTATAATGAGGAAAGTATTGTTGATTTGAAGGTTGATGATAAATTGCATTTTAGTTATTTTTTCTTATCTGTTGGAGCTTTCATTAAGGGATTCGCGCATATGAGAAAGGTTATCATTGTTTGTGTCACGACCCGAAATCCCACCTTCGGGCCATAACTGCGTCTAACGTTGAACCCGCTAGACAAGCCAACATTTGAACTAAATAAATCTCAATAGCAACTAAAACGAACAAGATGACTAAGGCATCGATGGCCCACAATGCAATTTAACAAAATAACCAAAATACAACATAGCACTTTCGAAAATAAAACCCATATACAAATCCCAGAACTGGTGTCACATACTCACGAACTGTCTAAGAGGTTACTACAAACAAAAGGTCTGAAAATAAGTACATAGGGCTGTCTTTGGAATATAAAGTAAGACAGAACTGAATGTGAAGAGTAGAAGGTGATGACAAGGCCCACGAACGTCTGCGGATCTACCTCGATGTCTCCTGTATGAACTGATGAGATGCTCCGACCGTTAATGATCACTGGGTCCGGCTGCGTAGTCTGCACAACATAAAGAAGTGCAGGTGTAGCATCAGTACAACCGACCCCATGTACTGAGTAAGTGTCGAGCCTAACCTCGGCGAAGTAGTGACGAGGCTAGGACCAACAACAACATATGTACCTGTACAGTTTTATATAATAACAGGAAGAGATGGCAACATAAATAAGCAAGTAAGACAGGTACGGGGAGAACATGTTGGGTAATAGGGGCAACAAAATGCTAGCACGGTAGAACGGGGTAATAACTGAAATGTAAACGTAAAGGCAGGAATTTAACTTCTCGACAGATAATGAACAGAAAAAGGCACGGCATGTCCTCTCGAGCATAACCTCACAATCATTCGGCACGGAATGTCCCCTCATGCATATATAATAACACTCAGCACGGAATGTCCCCTCGTGCATAACCTCACAATCACTCGGCACGGAATGTCCCCTCGTGCATATATAATAACACGCAGCACGGAATGTCCCCTCGTGTGTATCCTCACAATCACTCGGCACGGAATGTCCCCTCGTGCATATATAGTAACACTCAGCACAGAATGTCCCCTCGTGCATAACCTCACAATCACTCGGCACGGAATGTCCCCTCGTGCATATATAATATAATAACACTCAGTCAACACGGCATGTCCCCTCGTGCGACGAATAATAAAAACACAAGGCAACAATAATATGAAAGTCAACAACACGAAGTCTCAAGTGCATGGAAATATTCAATACAATTCTATTGTTCCGGCAAGGAGAAATCATCATTTACAACATCAACAAATGCCCGACAAGGGTCTCAGCTATAACCAACCTCGCATCAGTAATACAATTTCAACAGTGTAAGCCTCAACTGGAACAAATAACTCAATAACTCTCCACGTCATGAAACAACATCAAGTATCACTTTTAATTCATAATTTACTCATAGTGCGGGGAATATTAAGAACATAGCAAATTTCATCACAATTGACTCACGGGCATACTTGACCGCAACGCATAGGCACTCGTCACCACGCCTATACGTTGGACATGAGTTACACATAGCAAATAAGACTCTATACCTAATCCCTCAAGCTGAGGTTAAGCCAAACACTTACCTCGGCTCCAAAGAAAATGCAAGTCAAGCCTCAATCACAGCCTTTCCTCTCGAATCCAACTCCGAATCGGGAATATCTAGACATAATGGATTTATTAACATCAATAAGTACTCAATAAACTTATTCCCAAGCCAAATTATACATTTCCTACTATTTCTACGAGAATACTAAAATTCGACCCCGGACCCACACGTTCAGATTTTCGAAAATTCACAAAGGAATCAACTACCCGGAGTCTAAGGATCGAAGTTATGTAATTTATACAAGGATTCATGGCCTAACATGGAAAATCCCAAAATCCTCAAGAACCCTAAAATTACTACCTAACTCTATGATTTTTAGATGATTTAGTAGTGATTTTAACTAGGAATTAGTGTTAAACTTAGAAGTTTATGGGATTTTAACTTACCTCTTACAGTGGGTGGTCGTGGAAGTTGTTGCCCAAGCTTGGAGGCTCTCTAATGGAGGTTGAAGATGGATGAAATGAGAAAAACCCGAAATTTTGGGCATTTAAGAGGGGCTGCCAACAGCGGTTTCCGCACCTGCGACCTCAGAACCGCAGGTGCGGTCTCGCGCCTGCGAGGAAATGGTCGCCCCTGCAGAAGAAGGCCTGGGCCC